>JAQFYE010002551.1:0-17671 GCA_034694305.1 Protaphorura glebata
TCTCGGAGTGAGGACGCCGGAGATTGTTGATTTCCGGTCCTTTTCTACTCTATTTAAAGGGCGGGGCTAATTCCTCTTTGGTTAAGCTGGTTAAGGACTGGTGATACCCAAATTTTCCAAACATTCAAAATGTCATAGGAGCGGAATAAATCTGACCTAAACGGGTGTTTCAACTGAATTCTGCACCGCGATTTCTTATTTAGAAAGATCATTACATATAGATTGTAAGCCGTTGAAACCATGGACATTTCTAAATGTTGTGTAATTAGGAACGGACATCATTTAAATTTAACATTGAATTCTCGTTTATTCAAATGTCAAAATTTCAGAGACTTGATCCGTCTCCTTCCTCAGGACTGTAATGATTAGAGAGATTACAAATTAGAACACAAACGATTACAAAAATATAACAAGCTATATAAAACAAGTAGGTGTTTTACCGATTTTTAGCGATAATCTTGTTAAAATTATTTTGAGTAGCTAATAGTGTCACATTAATCGGTTCTATGTAGTTACGAGCTATAATTGAATACATATTACAAACAATGGATTTCACGGTTGTCACGGCGTATGGAATTACAGATCTGGTAAGATGAGGGTAAGTAACGAACTCCAGAATGGGCTAATTCTCCAGCCCGTGTCTTGATTCATGGCTACATCATCTCTTTTCTGAATCCAAAGCGCCTCTTTGAAATTTCGATAATACCACCAATTTTCTCTCTACAGTATTTTTATTGCTTCTTTCTTGATTGCGTGTTGTCCTTCGCCGGTTTCCCACACGTGGAATGCTACTGCTGATTTTTCAGTTCTTGCGTGTCTTACATCTGCCAAATGTTCCTTCATTCTGATGGCCATATTTCTTTTTGTTTGTCCGACATAAACCTGGGCGCAAGTATCACATCCAATTTCGTAGACTACTCCACTGTTATTTACCGGACGTTTGTCTTTGTGTGCGGAAAGGTACGTTTCAATTTTCCGAACCGGATGAATCCAGTTTTGAATTTCCATTTCTTTGTGAGTGTTCTGCTAACTTTATTGGTTAGATTTCCAATGTATGGAAGAATGAGACGTCCAGATTTGACTTTTTGACCAGTAATTTTAAAAAATTTCAGTTATAATAGCGAAGGGAGGTCCGACCAAATATTAGTAAAAAAAATATTCTAAATTTCTACTCGACTATTATGATTTAATATAAAAATTATGTAATCGTTTGTAACCTTTTGTCCGGTTAAATTCTGCGGATCCGCAAATTTTCAATTATAACATCAACAACCAAACATTATTTAGTTAATTTTTAATTATTCACACCTTCTTGGAATGAAATAGGCTTTTAAGCAGTACGTTTAAATCTGAAGGAGATATTCAAGTTTGACCAAGACTGTGGCAGTCGTTCGTAATATTATGGTTGATACTGTATACAGTTTTACTGTAAACTGCGCATAAAAACTTAAAAAATCACCGTTTCTTTAGTCCCTTCCCAGGATATACGGCCAGTACTGCCTCATTAAAGGCGGTTACACTACTGATGCAATGGAAGATTTTACTGGTGGAATCGTCTAATCTCATAAAGATGACGAATTAGAGGGTGACAAACTCAGGGACACCATACGAAAGGCGGTGAAGAAAGATTCCTCATTGGATTTGGCACTGTAAAGAAACCTTCGAAAGAATTACAAATGCTAAAGGATTCCAAGGTAAAATAATACACCGAATATTATGCATAGAAAATCCTACACATAAGTGCATTATGTATAAAACACTGTATATAAAATAGTATGCATAAACTAATGTGTATAAAATTGTATACACAAAATGGTAAGTATGAAACGTTATGCATAAAATAATATTTATAAAACATCTGTATTAATGCGTAAAATACTATGTAGAAAAGATTATGCGTAAATAATGTGTATAAAATATTAAGCTAAAAGTACTGTGTAGAAAAGATTATGCACACATAATATGTATAAAATATTACGCATACAATACTGTTCATACAGTATTATGTATAATATTTTTTTATACCCATTTATACATAATAGCTTATACACATTATTTATACGTGATAGCTTATACATATAATTTCATGCATAATATTTTATACACAGTAATTGGTAAGGCGTAAAATGTAACGCATAAAATATTACTTATTATGTTCTGCAAGAAGAAATGAAATTTTTCAGGATCCCGGTCCAGAGGACGTTATATAGTACTGAAGGAATTGTTGAAGGACGCGCGTACACAGTTTTGGACATAGAAGATGTGACCAGTAAGGATGGAGCAACAGTATACAGTCTCGTGAATTGTAGGAACCCCTGGGGGGATACTACAGAATGGACGGGAGAATTTGGTAACTCTGATCCGTGAGTCCATTCATAATTTTATTAATTGCATTTTGTTGATCTATTAATTGACATCTGACAGAACTAGGGGTGGTCTGTGGAAGACTGTTGACAGAGACCTTCGGCCTGGATCTGGGGATACAATCGACAATGGTCAGTTTCAGATACCCGTTGAGAATTTGAGCCCATACGCGAGAAGTTTGTACACTTGTGATTGGGGAAAGAGGTATCTTGGAGACAAATCCAGCAAAACTGATACTGGAGACATTCTCATTTATTTTGGAAACTTTACTGACGAAAATTTTGGACATTTGGGTGATACAGGTTTGTTGATGTATTCGAAATTTGTTAAGTTATCAGAAATTGCAATTATTTAATATTTTAATACGTTTTAGAAAAACTTGAAGGCAAGGGTGGATATTATGTGTACTTGAGACCCTCGAAACCAGATAAAGGTAAGGCAAGGCTTAACCTAAACCTGTTTGGGGAAATATATAGATGGAGTAGTTTTTTTTTCAATTTCGCGCACCTCCCTATTATGAGAGAATATTTGTGTTCCAAGGTGAGACTAAGGATGGACTGCTCTACAATTGCGAACTGTCGGTGATGATGATGTATACTCAATACTGATTATACTAAATCTGGTAAAAATCCAGACATTCCAGAATATGGATTTTACGCGTACTGGGTATTGCAAATTAACTGAACTACGAATTATACTCAATTTCGGTGATTACACTAGTTGACTTCGCCTAACCAATTATTGTTTAATTTTCTAGAGTGCAGGCGAGAAAAAACCAGTGGGTGATTTTTTTCAAGGCCAAGGCGACGATTTGAGCACTGATAAATTCCAACATCACGAACGTGAGATCAACTATCTTAAGAAACTTCCAGCTGGGACGGTGTTGATTGTTCCTTGGATTAAGCATTGGGATAAGAAAGGTGCTCCATATTATTTCAGAGTCATTGCAGACGGAGAAGTTCATGAAGTCCGAGAATCGAATGATTCTTAAATTATTCGGACTTAACAGAATTCTCGGTACATTTCATGTGTACATTGTACTCAAATATTTGCACACCATCATAATACCGAACTTAAAATAAATATAATTAGTTTCTTTTCTTCGCACTCCAGTATTAATTGCAAACTCTATATTAATGGGCATTTCAATAAATAGTAAATTTCAAAATGTTTTAACTAGAAAGAAAATAAGATAATAAAATAAAATAATGAAGTTAATTATTTGAGAATTACTACGCTTTTAAATAAAATGAAACGCTCATTTGGTTTGAATTGAAAAAAAAATTATTCCCCCTTCTATGATTTGACTGCAAATAAATAAATCAGATATCATAAAATCGTTTGAATTATTTAGACATCGCTTCTTCAGTAAACTTCAGTTTCAAAGCGAGCAACATCAAGTTTGTGTAGTACATATAAAAACTCTGCTAAGAATTGTGCCAGTGTGCATTGAGTCCTAAAAGTGCATAGAATGAGTCTGCAATCATTCGGTATATAAACTAAAACAAAATAAGCCAACAGCACCCTCCATACCTTAATTTATTAGTTGTAAGGTGCCTACGCAGTAGATCATAGGTCAGTGGTCAATATAATTTTATTCAAATAATACCGCAGTATCAAAGAATATCAGCTCTTCGAAGTTAGCAATATCTTATTCGTATAGTAAGAAATTCTTGTAATTACGTGGACGGACGGTTTGTTAAAGAAACCAGTCTCAAATTTTGTGAGTCTGCAAGGCCGCACGTACTTGCCCATTAATTTTCTACTGTACACTCACGACGATGGAAATGAAAGGCCAAGGCCAGCACAGCCTAGCGGAACACCCCGAAACCTTGACTTGGTCTTGTTTGGTCCTTTGGATATGTGACCCCCATCTTGGCTCTCATTTTGTGCTTGACAGTGAGGGTATTTAAAACCTCAAGGTCAGGTTGACTAACCACCGCACTATTGGGTCAAACTTATAAAAGTATGTACATGTAGTAATCGCGAAAACATCAATACATGTAATGCTTGACTATTATACCTATACCTAATCTGATCAACATGCAGCGATATCTTAATCGACGTAGTGTGAAGATCGATTCTACTAAAATGTCTTGACGACGAAGTTACCTTTTAAGAAGATGAGTCTATACCTCGCCGGTGCTAGAAAAATTTGTTTATTTTTCGGGTTGGTGGCACATTAACATAGAAAGGATGGGGACTTGCCACCAAGTCTGTTGACTGGTGACGGACACACACAAACACACAGGCTTGGATTCTACCAGGGCAACTCCACGTTGTTTGGCCTCTTGGCCTAACCGGGTGGGTCCGTCTCTGTTGGGGGCATTGGACTGGTCCAAGAGGCACTTTTGTTTACTGAGAGATGGGATTATAAATTGTTAGTCCTGTCTCTCAGTAAACAAAAGTGCCTATTGGACCCGTTTACCCAAACCATTCTAGAATGTTCATCACAAACAGACAAAATTCTAGATCTTAAGCTCCGACTCATGTCATATGGCCGCAACCAAGTGCCGAGTTAGTAGGATTAACTTAGAAATTCTATTTCAGTTGTCTAATCGATACGAACGTCTACAAAAGTACGATCTAGTATAATTTGGTATGACAGAAACCACAATCTAAAAATTAACCAAAATGATCTAGCTCAGTCCGCCCTCCTCTTTCTCTCTCTCTCTTCTTTTCTGGTCTTTCCTTTATCTCTCTTTCCTCCCACTTTTCTCTAACTCTTCACCCGCTTTTCTTTATCCAATCTCTTCACTCTACTCTTTCTCCAATCTCCTCACTCTACTCTGTCTCCAATGACTTCACTTACTCTCTCTTCGCTCTCTCTTGTATATTACTGCGATCCACATTCTTAAGATAGCGCTTGCGCGGTTTATTTTCTGGTATACTTACTCAAGCACGAATGGAGAAAACAGTAGTAATACATAAAATGGATGAATTAAGAATATAAATGCAATAATATTTAGGTAACAGAGAAAATAACATTTTAGAACTACTTGATGTTCAGTGAGTACGTAATAGGTTAAAATGTGCCTGTGTACGTCAGTCATAACTTAATACCTTTAATACCTCTATGACATCCCAGCGGTCCACACGTGTTATAAACTGTTCCGATTTGTACAAAAAAAAAACACAGCGCCGCGTTAGAATTTTTATGCGGTTTATTCATCATACGTTAATTGGTACGTACGAAAAAACGTGCAGAAATATTTCTTTTTTAAAAGAGGACTCCACGCATCGGTTTGGGATAATCCGGATAAATAGTAGTAGTACTTACAATTAGTAATGCAAATGGAAACATGATTTCCATGAGTGCGCAAATGCATCTGAAAATATGTAATAATAATAGATGCGTGCATGATATTATGTAAGTTAGGAGTACAGGAATACAACTTCCTATCAGTATGAGTAAACACTGATAAACGCTACGGATAATGGGGTCATTACAGTCTGAGAAATAATCTTTGTCGTCCCAATTCAATTGGGTGCGGTCGTTTTAGTACAGAGTATAAATTGAAATTTGATTTTCTCAGTACATGGCAAGTAACAAACATCATTTCCACAGAAATCGGAAGAATTATGGATCTTCCTGATTTCAGTGACCGAGTTGATTTATATTGGATATACATATATACGAGCTGTAATTCAAATTTGTAATTCAATTTGTTTGGACAGTATGAGCCTACCTAGTACGGAAGTTGTCAATTTACTTTATTCTGGAGAGTTTGGAGATAAAACATTTGATTGCGTAATACATTCATGTCTACTGTACTCCACTGCAATGTCAGCGTATTATTTATTGAAAATTAGACAAACCTAATTCCAGTCTAGAAAGTCGAGATTAGTTGATTCACAAGTGTTCATTAGTTTGAATTGAGTACCAACTTTCTCTCTGATATTAAATTATTCTGTCTAATAATTCTACACACAATTTTCAGGTAATAATTCTATGAGTTCTATGATTCATTTTGGAATCTACGCAAATATTAACGTGTGGAAATTACTTTCAAGAAGCGTAGGCTTAAAATTTGAATGAGGAGATGAATATTTTTTAGAAAAACAGAAAAAGTCAAGGAGTATAACTTTTATTTACACAATTCGGACTCTGCTTTTGCCTTTGTTGTAAATAGAAAGATGCCGTGTATGAGCTGGCCTTTGGAAATTTCAATTAAGTGTTGGTGTCGGTAACCTCCGTACCCCGACATCATTATCATCATTGTCATCAAATTGAACGATGTCCCTCCAAGCCGAACCGGAATCAGTCCCGCTGAAAGATATCGAATGTGCTCATCAGAAATCAGATGCGAATAATATTGAGCCCGAGTTATCAAAATGCGGGTGGCGGAATTATGCTGGAATTTTGTTTGCACTTCTGGCAGGTCAGCAGTCATTAAAAGAAATAGTAAACCCAGTTTCTAGGAGTTCAGCCAGATCAACGTAGTCTCACTATAGGGAAGCTCACGAGTCACGACATGCGCGTCTGGCCTAGACCCGCCAATCACATTCTCACACTATTTGGGATCTCCTAACACGAGAATAGTTAAAATTCGCGTGTATAAATGAAGTACTTTTCTGGACTATCTTTGAAAATTTGATTAAAAAACTCATGAGGTCCCTGCTTTGAATATTTTTAAATCGTGCATTAAAATGTATGCTCTTTCCGGCGTTTTCATTTGGCATCAATGTTGAATGCCCATTAAATACATTATAGAAGATTTTGAAAAAATTCAAAATACTTTTTTACACCAAGATTTTGAGTTCCCTTAAGTTCATTGGTATAACCAATGTTTCCTATTTTTTTCCTTCAATTAATTCCCTCGTTGAAGACAATAGGGTAGAGCAAGATTCCTAGACGACCAACTTTCTCACTAGGTTGTACTCTACCCTACACTAATACGTCAAGGTGTGTTATTGCGCACGCCTTTCGTAAAGCACATGATCACGTGACAACTAAGCAGTCCACAAACGCGGTGGCGCCATGGCGGTGTTGGCATTGGCACCCCGGGGCGTATTAGAACATTTTACTATATTTATCAAGGTGGATAGAGTAGGGATCAGGTGGGTCGTAGAGAACGAAATTCTGGAATCACAACAAATTGAGACGAAAGTCCCCACTATTCCGTAGATTTTGAGTTTCTAAACAATTTGTATTAACCCCTTGCCGGAAATTATGTACCTGTGACCTATGCGGGTCACTGAAACTTGACCAGTTTTTGTGAATGGGGCATGATGACACATATTCTTCTTATGGGATTGAGCTCATCCAATCAGAGAGGAGCATTTGCTACGTCACACGCCATACCCGCCTGTGTTGGAGAATTTTTCTCTACGACTCATGATTCTTTCTATTCACTTTGATATTTATTAAAATCCGGTGTCTAAATTTCAGGTATCTCACTTTACTGCGTCAATGTTGGCAGCAAAATCCTGACTCAGGATAACTACCATCCATTTAATATCATATTTTGGATGTCTCTGGCCTTCACAGTAGCCCCACCGTTATTTATCTTATATCTCCGGTTTGCGAAGAAGAAAAATGTCTTTGAGGACATTTCCGGGGGAAAGTGGAAACTAATATTCCTACTAATGGTATGAAACTAAATTCAACAATTTTACAACTATTTTCTAAACGTTTTGGATAAGATTTGCTCAGGTCAGAGGTACTGTCGCCTTCATTGGTGTCACTTGTTCCGTGTATTCACTCGGATATTTGACGGTCGCGGACGCGGTTGTGATCATTTCCTGTACACCAATAGTCGTCACTTTGTTTGCAAGAATATTTCTAGGCGAACCTTGCGGAATCGTCCCGGTTGTTGTTGTCTTCGTCATCTTTGGTGGAGTTGTTATCCTCGCAAGACCTCCGATATTGACTGGGGCGAAAGAAATTGACACGAAGACACTGGTAAGCCCGACGAAATTAATGCTTTTTCAACCTTTTACCATCAAGGACGTAATTAAACAGTTGAACACCGGAAGTACAACATCGAGATATAACAATATCCACCGAAAACGCATTTTCACTTTTGCAGCTGGATAAGGGCAATGTCATTTGGCTTATTTGGGTTATAGTTCAAACTTATCCGATTTCGGATTTTGTCCCTAACATAAATATTTTAAAACTAATAGCTGAAAGTATAAAAAGGATACGTAAAGTAAAAAAGTGTTCAAAATTCATAAGTCGTGAAGATCAAAAAACTTTTATTGATTCCGGGAACTCGGGACTTAGAAAATTAGCGGGGGAAAAAAAAGGTGCCGATTTACCCTCAATCCCACCCAGAACATTCTATGTGTTTACGGACTTTTACCTTCTAATGGAAAGTTTAGTGTTTTTCTTGGCAACTATGAACTACGATTCTATGGAAGCCAGGAAACCTGGTGAGCGCGATAATTCACAAGGAAAACTAAAGGTACGATTCCACAGCACAATGTGCAAGAGCAATATCAATATCCGCAATATTACGCTCGGCAATATTGCGAACATTGCGCTTCACTAGAATTTGCAAACATTGCGCGAATTGAAGTTATTCCACAGCGGAGTATGGCGGACCGGAAATAAACAACACACAGTCCTTTCCCACGCGAAAACGAGGGATTTTGAAATTCCCGCAATCTCCGCAATGTGCGCAAAAAGGACTAATCGGTTGGTTCTTGATTGCGGTGTGCAATCGGCTTCCACAATCTCGCGCAAAGCGCACAATGTGGATTGCGGGATATATTCCATTGAGCGCAATACTCCGTATCCACATTGCAGTCCGCAATATTGCGAGTGGAATCGGACTTTAACGCCTTGAATAGAGTTCTCTTCGTTTTTCTCTTCTCTTTTCTCTTTCTCTTCTCTTCAAAGTTGACCCGCCGCCAACTTTGCAAAAACGACAAAAAAGAGAAGAGAGGAGAGAAAAAGAGAAGTATAAAAGCGCGCGAAAGGTTGCGGCGGTTCAACTTTGAAAAGAAGAGAAAAACGAAGAGAAAAGAGAAGAGAAAGAGTACTATAAATCCGGCGTAAGCTTTAGAATTGTGACTTACAATTTCTAAATTTCTTCTCCGGACACCTACAATTAGGAATACATACACGAGGAATTATCCTATTCAGTGCAGTTGAGCAGTCGTCACTCTTAGACTCTTAGTCGTGACCCTTAGACTCTGACTGATGTCTCAGCCTGGCAACGAAATTATTATCTGATATTGGTTTTCAGATTGGAACTGTATTGGCATTTGCTACAACCGTAGCTTACTCCGCTGCCTTCATTGTTATTCGTAGTCTCCGAAATGTTCATTTTGGTCTCCACCTCCTTTTCTTTGGCTACGTGATGGCCATACTTGCTCTCATTTTGTCCTTGAGTCTGGGAGTGTTTGAAGTCCCACGGTCATGGGATGGGACTATGATCATGATTGGAGCTTCCTTTACTGCACTGTTTAGCCAAACCTTTCAAAACTGTCTCTCAAATGGGAAGAAGCAGGTCCTATCGCCTTGGTCAGGACTTTGGACATTGTCTTTGCCTTCATTCTCCAAATCATTTTCTTCCAAGCTTATCCTGATGTTTTCAGGTATGAATTAACTAAATTACTCATTTTCTCAAATGAAGTTTCTAACTTGTTTCTCCAACACACAGTTTCATTGGGGCTTCTGTAATCGGATTGGGTGTGATTGCCACAGCGTTCCGGAAATGGTTGTCCATGCTCCCAGAGAAACATCCATCAAGAATTCGATATTCCTTCATGTTAAAATAAAATTAGTATATGTTTAAACTCGATTATTTTTATTTAGAAACATACAAATGTGTTCTTTGTTTATTTTCGCACTAGTGTGAAAATTTACTCCTTAGCTTGTAAGTTTGCTTATCGTGACAAACCTCCGAGATTGAATATTTTGCCTGGTGGAGACTTCTTTGTCCAGTTAACACTAATATTAAGGGGTTTGAATCCGTAAACTGTCTGTCTGAAAAAATCTCTTCCGTGCAGTAAAATACAACTTCGAAGCCGACACAATGTCTAATTTGAAATCTAGGTTTCAATTGATTTCAACTTTTACTGTTGTACTTACAACTTACGACGGAGGTACTTAGGGCGTAACTAACGGGATCGGCTACATCAGACGTTATCATCGATTGGTTGAGTGCAAGTTTAAAAAAGCAAGTGTTTTTAAGAAATGCACGTTTAATTTAAGTTTAAGTTAAGCTAGTTAAGTTTAGTTTTCTGGATTGTTCGAGAAATTCGGCTCCTGAGACTAGATTTCAGAGAAATCTACATAGGATTTCCGTAGCTGAGACACCGAGAACAAACATCCCATCCTTTTGGACATATTTGCTAAATGAAACATTTTTTGTGAAGGTTAATGTGGTTAGTAACCCGTAGAGTGTTCACAACGTTTTTACAAATTCGATGAGTTACACTCAGACTACCTCTCTCGTCAGCATTGGATGTTTGGAGGTGAGGGTCGGCAGGGCAGGGTCACCTCCTTCATTTGCAGAATGAAATACTAATGACAAGATAATAATTACAAATTACATCAGTTCCAAAGGACATACAAATACATTCTCCACGTTTGTCGTGAATCCAGATCTGAATGTGACTGACATTGCATTGCATATACCACTTATCAAGACGCACGTTTCAGTCTGGACTGTTAGGGAAGCATTCCTTTCATTTTCGCCGATAAATTCACATCCATATCACTCGGTCAATGTCAGTGTTCATTGATTAGAGGTCAGTCCATTCCACGTGAACTTCTATTAAATTAAATCCTTTCCTTGAATCTAATTAATTATCTGGGATTGAGGACTATTTTTTTCTGTTCGTTTCAAAATTCAAAGCGAAATATACATTGGTGTTAAAAGGTATTTAAGTAAATTAACATTCCAAATATTCACGCTCCAAATGAAATATTCCTGTTAATCCAATTAAATCCAATTGATTTTAAGCAATTTAATTACGTTGGTGACAGAAATCAGATGTCACTTGCAGCGGACGCGGAGTCATTGCCAAGGAAGGATGTTGAATGTGGTCACGAAAAATCAAATACGAATAAAATTAAGGCCGGCGTATCCAAATCCGGATGGCGGAGATATGCTGGAATCATGTTCGCTCTTCTCTCAGGTCAGCAGTCAGCAATAACTCGACTGATACAATTTTGAAACAAAATACGTCGAGAGTGGCTCTGGATTTGGCTTACATTTTTGATATGATGCACCCGTTGACTTCTCGAACGGCCTTACTGTCGGTCATGATCCAAGAGAAATGTTTGTGGTCAACAGTTGAGAATGACCTTCGCAAAGTTCGTGTAGTAGTTCGTATGGGCAACGTTGCCGCCCCTTTTTTTGGGTACAGAATAAAGGATGTCCCTTGTGAAGCATGACGGTATTTTGTTTGACTAAATTCCCTGGTGATTGTAATTGTCATAATGTCACGTGCGTCATGTTCGCAGGAATCTGCGGGGCCTTCATCAATCTGACAACCAAAATACTCACACAGAGAGACTACCACGCGTTAAATATAATATTCTGGGCATGCCAGGCCGTCACACTAGCTACGCCTATATTTATTCTGTATCTCTGGATTGTGAAGAAGAAAAACGCTTTTGAAGGCATTTCGGACGGAAATGGAAAACTGATATTTCTGTTATTGGTAAGAGACGGAACTTCTTTTTTTTAAATTAGATATGAGTGGAAATCGTTGTTCCTACATTTTTGACTAATTTTGATATTTCGAATTAATTTCATTCACTACTCATTGAAACATTTCAACAGTTTCGCTGAAAAATATTTTGAAATTCATTCCATAAGGTGAGAGGTGGAATCTCCTTCATCGGTGGGATCTGTGTCGTATATTCACTGGAATATTTGACGGTCGCGGACGCTACAGTAATTTTTGCCTCTACACCAATAGTCGTCACTTTGTTCGCAAGAATATTTTTAGGGGAACGTTGTGGGATCATCCCAATTATTGTAGTCCTGCTCATCTTCTGCGGAGTTGTTGTCATAGCCAGACCTCCGATGTTGACTGGGGCAAAGGAATTTGATACCGAAATATTGGTAAGCAAATTTCTCTGAGATGATTTGATTGACCAGATTTTCACTTCAAACTGGAATACCGTGGCCTTCTTTCAAAGTATTTGAACAGCTGTTTCCGCATTCCTTTTTCAGATCGGAACCGCACTGGCATTCGCTACAACAGTAGTGTTTTCCATGACTTTCGTTGTTATTCGCAGTCTTCGAAAAGTTCATTTTAGTCTCCTCCTCCTTTCTTTTGGCTACGTGACGTCCATCTTAGCTCTCATTTTCTCCCTGATGATCGGAGTTTTTGAATTCCCAAGGTCTGCTGATGATTGGATTCTCATCATGGTTGGAAGTGCATTTGCATGCCTATTGGGTCAATTTTTTCAAAATTTATCACTCAAATGGGAGGAGGCGGGGCCTGTCGCCTTGGTCAGGACTCTCGACATTGTTTTTGCATTCATTCTCCAGCTCATCTTTTTCGGAGTTTATCCAGACGTATTCAGGTATGAGAATCAATTTGTTAAGTCCACAATGAATGTTTCTAATTATGTACTTGTAATATGCAGTATCTTTGGTGCTTTCATAATCGCTTCCGGTGTTATTGCTACAACTTGCCGGAAATGGCTGTCCACGCTCTCAGAGGAACATCCTTCAAGAATTCGATATTCCTTCATGTTGAAATGAAATAAACATACGCTAATACCAGCGTTGGGTCAATTACTTTCAAAATGTAATTAATTACAAATTACAAATAATACGAGGATTTCCCGGAATAAATAATAGCAATTAGAAATTACATCCGCCTTTGAAGTAACTAATTACAATAATTGTAATTACTTTCCAATCAATTATTGATTGGAAAGTAATTATGAATGGACCGGGTAGGGTAGGGCTGGCCAATACGCTCCACCGTTGAACGAGTGTGCTAATTAGCCCCACCCCTTAACTACATCTGACTTCCAAAGCACCCCCACGAATGGAAAAGTGGGGCTTAATTAGCACAACTTTCCGACAAAGTGAAAGGTTAACACGCAAAACTAAAAGTGTGCATCAACTTGCGAACTCCGTACGAGCCCGAGGTACCAAAATTTCTCCAGGGAAGCACCATAAGTGTGGTTACAATTGACCAACATTTCGTTGACCCTGCTCGCACTCAGGTTTCTGGAGGTCAATCACAACAAAATTAAATGTTCTAAATTTTTGTGCAGATTCTTGTTCATGCCCGTTTTCGAATTTAAAACTTCTCTCCACCGAACAGTATTCCACGGATTTTGCTCAAATTTTCAGTACGATCCTCTAATCGCACTGCGAAACAGTGGGATTTTTTTCAGAATTATAAAACGTCTCTAATTGCCTCATCCACAGGACTTTTCGGACAACCCTCGTATGTCTGAATGCATGTGGTAGAACTCTAAAGTATGAACAGAAAAACAAACAAAGCCTCTATATCCAGGCTTATTATTCTCCGTTGGATGGGCTAACGGTGATCAGCTGTGCTAATACGCCTCACCCACTACACGAGCATGGTATTTTCAAGCCACGCTGACAAATGGCGGATGGGGCTAATTAGCACAATTTTTCAAAGCGGGGCGTATTAGTCCACCCTACCCTGTATTGTAGACGAAAAACAATATTTAATATTCAGCATATAACAAGGCAATTTTTATCAGACTCACCACAAAATTATTTCGTCGTCAAATATCACGGATGCATTATTGCACTACTATTACCACACTACTCCTAATGTCAATGATTTAACTCGTACTTCAATACCCTTCATTCGGTTATTTCCGGATTTACAATAAAATTGACGGAAGGATTTGCAGATTAGTGTCATTTAGTCGTCAGTTCCCTTATTCCTGCCTTTAAGTGGCAGTTATATGGTGGTTAAGATACAATAATTACTGCATTTCCAATGCAAATATGGCTCAAATGATTAATTTCAATGATTATTTTTCGATTTGATGTCACAAAACTTTACAGAAGACATTGCAGATCAACTGTCATATTTAAATGGTCTAAGAATTCTGATAATTTTTGTGAGCATTGTTGCATTGAAATGTGTTAATAATGTTTTAATGAATGAAGTCTACAAAATTTAGGGCGGATCTGGAAATCGAACCTAGGACTTTTGTTCACCGGACTACTTGCCTAGCCTCTAACCCAACCGGTCCGACACACAGTCAGACCAAATATTTTAAATAAAAATCGTCCCATTTTGAAATGCTGGGTTCGATATTAATTACTGGGAGACAACGGCTGCTTTAACTACCTAATCGTGATAATGGTGATACCTTCTCTAGGCCAATTGGAAAGCATCCGACCCTTTATGAAAAATAGGCGGCGATAATTGACGCTTTTGACGGATATCAATTAACGTGTGAATTTCTTCATAATTGCGGACAAATTCAGGACTCCGCTGACTGATTCTTTCACGAAACCAACTTTTAAATCTGACAAAGGAACCTTACTAATAATATTGGGCATCTGACGCACGCGGGGCGCGAGGGATGAGTCTTTAGCATCGCGAAGCGATAATGGCTCCTTGCCAACTATTTTACTACAGTACGAACTGTAAAGGTATTGTTGACCAACTTGCCCCGTCACTCCGCACCTAAATTCCTCGTATATTCCGTGCGCAAAAACAGAGGGGAATTTGACTTGAACACGTTCCTCTGGATTGATAGAATTTCAATTTCTTATTTCTTCAGTTGCCGACAGTGCTCATTATTTACAGACCTCATGGCGGACAGGTAAGAGCATGACATCCAAAATATTCAATCATTTCAGCAGTTTTTTTTTTAAATTGTTATTCATTTTCAATTTTACAGTAAGAAACCTGTGCCGAAAGGGAAAGCCCCAAAGGCGGCAGCCCCAACCAAGAAATTACCCGCCGTCCCGGAATCCATTCTTAAGAGGAGGAAGAAGAATGATGTTTCAAAAGCTCTTCAAATCAAAAAAGCTGCAAAGGTACTGATAAAAACAACTGATCATAGTGTTCAAGTTTTGCTTAGATTCTAGGAGAGCATAATAGCACGCATATTACAAATTAATTAGAAGTACTGATTAATTTTTTTATAGCCGCCCGGCTTTTTCATATCACGATAATAAATCCCCGTCAGGTATCAGCTTACTTATTATATTTTTAATTTAATTTAATTTAATTTAATGGAAATTACAACGAAACACGTTTTTAGTTTTTTTTTTATTATACAGGGTGTCCCAGAGAAAGTGCACCATTGTTAGATTATAGTTTGGCACAGTTTCATTAAATTATGTTACGGTCAGGTTGGAATTATTAATATACTCTAAGAATTTATTTTATCAGCGTAAACCATCAAAATAAAACTCAGTGGGACATGGGACTCATCCATAAAACTAATGTCCGGTTGAAGTTAATGAAATTAGTTTGTGGTTTACGTTGATAAAATAAATTATTGGGATTTATCAATAATTCCAACATGACTGTAACATAATTTTATGTAACTACACTAAAATATAATCAAACAATGGTTTGCTTTCTCTGGGACACCCTGTATAAAATAAGTTTGATTGAAAATGTCATCCGATTTTTTGCCCATTGAAGTCGACATAACTTTTTACTGAAAAGTTATGGAAATTTTATAAGAATTTAATACTAAAAAGTTTTTAGTAAATAATTTTTGGTTTCAGTATTAGTGAAATGAAAACCTATTTAATTTAATTACTTATATTTAATAATAATAATAATTTCGTTTCCTCTACTGTACAATGCACTAATACTAATATACGGTAAGATTCATAAATAGTAAAAATGTGTGATTCAATGAATTGGAATATTTGTCAATTTAAATAAAATAATGACATATTTCCTCAACTTTTGATGATAGGACCGGAGAAGTAGACGGAATGTCCGTGTCAAGATTTTCAAGAGGGCTGAGCAGTACGTCAAGGAATACCGGACAAAGGAGCGTGATGAGATTCGAATGATTCGACAAGCTCGCAACAAGGGGAATTTCTACGTTCCAGCTGAGCCTAAATTGGCTTTCGTCATTCGAATTCGTGGGTAAGTCTGATATTTCACATTTATTAAGTGTTGGCACTTCAATTGTATCGAATTTTAATATCTACAACATTTTCTATTCAACAGTATAAATCAGGTGCACCCAAAGGTTAGGAAAGCTCTTCAACTTTTCCGACTCAGACAAATCAACAATGGTGTATTTGTCAAGCTGAACAAGGTAGGTTCGTGTATTTCGTAAACAGACTTGGGTCAATTACATTGGTAATTATTATTTCAATTACAAAATACAATTACAATTACGTTATTGTAATTGTAATTGATTACTTTCAGAATCCCAGCTCTAATTTTAAATTGTAATTAAATACTTTAGAAATTTGTAATTGTAATTTGTAACTGAATGTATATTTTCCTCAATTACTTTTACAATTACTTAAAATTATGACCATCAAATACAAAGATGTAACTATGATGTTAGCACACATAAAATCATCATTTCGAGAATTGAATTGTAATTTGTAATTGTAATTTCATTTTCAATTACAATTACGTAATTGTAATTGAAATTAATTACTTTTTCTTTTTTGTCCACGTAATTGCAATTGTAGTTAATTACTTCCGAGATTTCTCCATGTATTTGTAATTATAATTAATTGCAATCAGAAATGAGGGTGTAATTTGTAATTTGTAATTAATTACATTTTTAAAGTAATTGACCCAAGTCTGTTCGTTAATTAAGAAATGTACTTAAAAACATTTTATTTTTTCTTAGGCCACCATTAATATGCTCCGAATTTGCGAACCACACATTGCATGGGGGTACCCGAACTTAAAGAGCGTCCGGGATCTCGTTTACAAGAGAGGTTTCGCAAAAGTTGATCATCGACGCATTCCACTCACGTCCAACTCCATCATTGAAAAGTCTTTGGGGAAAAAGGGTCTTATCTGCATGGAGGACTTAATTCATGAAGTTTTCACCGTTGGAAAGAGTTTCAAATACGCGTCTAACTTCCTTTGGCCCTTCAAGGTATTAGCGAAATCCACGATACTTCTCAAGAGACTTCATTTAACCCTTTCCTACCAGAAACAAATTATTTAATGTGTTTCCTCATTTTCAATTTGCAGTTGAATACACCGACCGGAGGTTGGCGTAAGAAGACGAACCATTACGTCGAGGGTGGTGACTTTGGTTGTCGCGAGGACAAAATTAATGAGCTCCTTAGACGCATGGTTTGATTTGAACCACGTGGTTATTATTTTTCTTGTAGACTTGAAAACATCAGAATTTAATAAATCCACAGATTGACAGATT
>JAQFYE010002552.1:0-17666 GCA_034694305.1 Protaphorura glebata
GACTCCCGCTTTTCCCGGAGTCGGAATCGGCGATTCCGGAATCATTCGATTCCGACTCCGACCAAATCCGGAATCATGCGGAGCACTAGTTATCATTAATTTCATTTCAAAGATTCACAACATTATAACTGCGGATTGTGCTTTCAGGAAGTTTAATTACAAGATTTCCAATGTTCAATAACGTACGACGTATAAAAAGGATGGTGAACAAAAAATGGTAAACATTCATCACCCAACACCGAGTTTCACGTCGAATCAATTCAATTCAAATTAAAATCTCTTTCCGGCCAACCTACCCATATGGCACCAAAATCTAACCGCCTCAAATTGACTAATTTCATACACAGAACGGAGATGGCGCTCTATCTCTGCATTTAAAAAAATGGTAGCATCCCCTAATGAGGGCGGTTGTTTTTAATTTTTGTGTGTCAAAATCGGTGTCCGGCTTCGCCCCTGCCTGACCATTGACCAGACCAAAATCTCAACTCTCGACGCTTTCCACGTTCTGAGTGCACTACCTCCTTAAGTATAATCCATACTTTTATGTATCTAAATGTATCGTTTGTGGAATCAGAGCCTAAGTTGACGACACTATATCTCAGAGGTCGCATAAAAATTTGGGAACTACTAGTTTTATTTGGTGAAGAAATTGAATTACTTGAAAGAGTGTTTGTACAACAGCTAAGTTTGACAAAATAAATAAAATAAAAACCCTCCAAAAAAAAACGTTATGCCCACTCATCACACACACACGTTTGACACACACGTTTGACATGGAATAATTTGCATAAATATTCTGTACAATAGACGGTGTTTTTTACATTATTCAATTAACACACCGTACCAGGTATTGGTATTGAGATTCAGTTCAAAACTAACAGTGATTACTTTCTTTTTGATATTCTTTTTGATGTTTATGTTTATGTTGTGTGAGCTATGAAATTGATGACTTAAATATAATTACATCCAATCCAAAACTGTATATACTTACTCACCTGTTGTAGATAGGAGAGACCGTGACCTAAATAACCTAAAGGATTGAGTAAGTTTGATTCGAGAAGGTTGATTCAAATTTTTAAAATTTCAAGACCGAAATGTGGAGCAAGAGAAAAATTATCAGAATTCCGGATATTATTTGTTTTTGACACCGACACCGCACTGGTTTGTGTAAAATTGCCGCAAGTATGCAGTGGCGGGAAATATTTGAAACACCCTACGCGGGAGAACTTAGGATGCTGGGAAAGTTTTAAACTACGTTTTTAAGTTATTGGCATACTAGTAGGATTGTAGGATGGCCAACTGTAACATGAATATGACCCTCTACATTTTTTACACTGGGGTTTGAAGAATTAAGTGGTTTCATATGTTGCCTTGCTGCAAGGCTGCAACTGAAAATCCGCATGTGGTAGAGTATGGAGTTGGAGTTGGATGTGAATAACACGGTCCGGACATTTGACATAATATACATTAGTTGACAAGATTAATGAATGACACGTTTCATTCTGTCCTGCAATTCCAAATAGCCTTATTGCTAGTTGCGAATTTAGGAATTAGCGCACTTGTCTACATTATGAATTATGTTCGGGTTCACCAATGCTAATGACCTCTTCCCCTACACTTTATGTACTTATAATGTCACCGAAAATAGATGTCAAATTGTTCATTTTTTTCTTCTAACTCAGAAGAGATGGATCTGCAACGAGTAACGTGTAACTTTTTCAATCAGAAATAAAATTCCAAACCCAAAACAGTTGCCAAAGCTTTCAAAGGTATATTCTACGAGGAAGTTTTCTGCACCAGTCAGGGCCAAGTACACATTTTCCTTTCCGCAGCATCCGACTTTGCAGCAATTAAATATTCTACAGTTTAGTCCGGACAACTATAACAGTTAACTATATTTAATTTTATCCCTATGTCCATCGTAGACTTCATAATGGGTAGGTTAGAGGTTATTATATGCGTTAACGCATTAAACAGTTGTTGCATGAATGAGTGGAAGTTATATGTATACTTAATAACAAAGTTTGAATAAAATAGTGCACCCAAATTACTGTCGAATGCAATGAATGCGATAATGCGAATGGTGCCCGTGTGATTTTGCTTATACATAGGTAGCACGGCACAAAGAAATAGCAGTAGTCCACAGTAATCTTCGCAGTAAAACAGTGTAGTGGCTATATATGTTAGACAACAACTCAAATAATGTTAACCACCACGTCAGAAGTCAAAGTAGGATTTAGTAGTTGTTAGTCAGTTGAGTGTTGGTCTTCCTTTCCTAGGTTGTTATTGTGGAATATTTAGTAATATAATTCTGTACCTCAAAAAGTTAGTTCTTGTGTCAAGTGTTTTAATAATCCCATGTGCTCGTGGTCGTCTTAAGACAGAAACAGAATCCTACATGAAGACGCAAACCACTTAACAAAATGAGACTCAAGAAAAAACAAGTCCAGAAATATAAACATCAACAGACTTGATATTTGGAACATTTTTTTAAAATGACGTTCAACCTGTATCCTAATACGTGTTGCGCTTCTGTAAAACGTTACTACGTCTGAGAGATTGCCTGCAAGATTGTGTGCCGCTTAAATATCAATACAGCACAGGAACACCCAGGCCGTATTCACATTTTAGAGTCTCAGATTATCATTTCAATTAAAAAATGATTAATAAAAGACAATAAGGTGCCACGGTGCCAGACAATGGTTTAATTTCATTTCAGTTCTGAAGTGCATTAGGATTTAGATTATATACAGTAGGAAGAGATTGAAGATTTTGTTTGGTGACAGTTTACTAGACCTGAACTTAGGATGAGCAGCTTATACGTATAATCGAATAAATATTATGGTGACAGGACAAGTGGCAGGGTGCACGCAGTACAAGACGGTCATAATACTAATAATGAATGATAAAGTTAGCTAACGATGATAAGTTTGTAAATAGACATAGTGAGGGGTATTGCAGTCGTATACATATATATAATTCTGGTGAAGCACACACTATACTATAATTACGACGTGTGAGTTCAAATAGGAGTTATATTAAGGTTCATAAACACCATAAATGTTTATCAGCCGTTGTATTTATTATTAGCCACTTCTGGAATGACTGGAAAGTGAAATCTAATTGCTTTTTTCTATATTTAACATGCTCAGTATTACTTTAACTATCACTATTTTAAAACATGTTCTTTCAATATTGATACTCGGTGTCATCATAATTTCTCCAACATCGGACTAAATATTGTTTCTATTAATAATGTTGAAAATGAAACATGTTTGGATTAATGTCATCTGCAGAGAACATGTCAGGCCACAGCCATTTAACAATACTTCAGTTTTACAAAATAAAGAAGTCATGTAAATAAATGCGGAATTTCTTTGTAAATAAATGATGACGGGAAAAAAGTGCCTTTATTCACAGCAGTTTACCCGTTTTCAGTTGGCCGAGTTATCCAGTTTTACTCTTGCCGGATTTTGAAAAAGTAGGACCGCCTTAAATATGCATTAATTCATTTCATTAAACTTAATCCAATCAATCCGACATTTATAACTCTAAGCGAAATAATTAAAAGATTCTGTACAAAAAATTGAAATACTCGTCACGCCATTTTGTGTGTAAAAATTAATGATAATTAATGGTAAAATTAAGGACTTATTTCCACACATACTACACACCTACACCATATACATATACACACCTTCATATTTAATTGAATAGTGCAGTTCAGTGCAAAAAGAGTGCAGTAATTCTACTTTTTTCGCACACTATACTACGGCTATCTCATCAATCAAGCACACAATTTTTACGGCATTCTCGAAGCAGTGCAATGTGCAGTTTTGAAGTTATGCATTTGTATTGGGGTTGGTTGACCTTTCTTCAAAAGTGCTCCAAGTTCGTTTTGATTCCATTCTGCACTCGCTGAAAAAATCGCAAACAGAGGACGACCAAAGTCCAAGCACATGGATGACAATGTTAAATGAAATGTTTGTTCCTTAAGAAAAGTGCCTCTGGGCTGTGGTGCTTATGCTAAAAATGTTGAAGTCACAAAGTTTGCAATAAATCTCAGTCATCCGTGGCAGTGTGGAATGGAATGTAAGTTCACAATTCGCAAATTCGCACCCATCAAACGCAGCGAAGTTAGATTTAGTTCAGTTGTACGTATTCTTTTAAATTGCTATAGTAAAACTTAAGTGGACGTCATCTGCAGAATAGGGCAGCGAAGAGACATTTGGGATGTAAACGGTATACGGCTAAAGTAGTCACGAGGGAATTTATTGTTTGTCGTAATTATACTGACATATTAGTGTAAATATTTATTCACATTGCATGCTAGCACATTCAGAAAAAAACGTAGGGAGTGCGAACTAGTGAGATACTGTTGATGATGCAAAAATAGATTTTTACTCGCCGTTGAAATGCAAATGCATGCATGTATACACATTTATTTACTTTACTCGTTGTTTGTGGCGCAGTTAGTGTTAATTATAGTTTTGTTATTCAAAAGAAATAACATCCACTGGCTCACGTTTTAAAAGCACACTCATTCAATGTGCCTCTTCTCAATTGCACTTTACATTCAAACCTTGAATCCTATAACTAACCTTTAATGAACTTTAGTGGAAGAAAAACATACAGAAACAAGTGTGATAGAGTTGGATTCGAATGGAAATGTGATATTAATATTATATACTGGTTTCCCGAAACATATATACTGTTTGATAATCGGACAAAATGACCATTCAGGTTCTTTTTAGTTCCAAATTCCTGTATTCTCACAGATTGTAGTTTTTTACTCCGAACTCCGCAGCTCGTAGTAATTCATCTGATGAACGCTTTGCGGACAATTTACATGTAGAATAGAATAGAATAGAATAGATTTATTGTGCTTTTTAAAGAGCCGCAGCCCACAACACACTCCACCAATTTTTAACAATCAATCCAATCAAAATCAAAATAACCACAGATCACCTTGTCATTCATTTAAAAAGAAGGCACGGTTTCTTAACGCCGATATTACAAACTTACATAGGTTATTTACTTCATTTATGTCTTTAACACGCATTAAACGAAAGAAATCAAAGGGCGTACAACGATTTGCTGCGTTTTTACACGTTGGTTTGTACACATGCATTAATTATACTCTGGTGATTCCAGCATTTCCGTTGAATGTAGCCTCCACACCCACGTAGAAAAGCTTGCTATATGTATGTACTTGCCGAAATTTTGGTGGCGAATCAGCACCATCCAGCAACCTAAACTATGAATATAATTAATACATTAAAGTCTCCCATTTAATGTAAAGTTCGAGGATTTTACAATTTGTTAAAAAGATATAACCACTGACTTCTCTCAACGAATGGTATTTCGATATATGGATGTGGTGGTCCTGTATTTCGTAAAAGATTGAATTATTTTTTTTGAGCTTTCGGGAGTACCATTCTTTTTCCTTCGTCAGGATCGAGGTTCTTGGTTTAGTATTAAGGCATACCACTTCCAAAATTATCCATGTCCACTTCTAAATATCATTCGTTATTTTACATTTGTCAATGCTACTGAAGTGCGTGTAAAAATGTTTATGTTTTTACGAAATTTCATAAAATAAAATACCCATACAGTAAATCGGGAAGAGATGATTCTGGGGAAAGTTATATTGGAGAAAGTTGCTTCGGAGAAAGTGCTGTCGAAGAAAGCGTAATTTGCAATCAACTGAATCTTTCTCGTTTCTTCACACTGGATTCTACTTTTACTCTACTTTGTACGCATTTTCCGGGCAAATGTTTTGTACCTCAGAAATATTCAATAAAATTATGCACATAGATGTTTCAACTGTGAAATGTGACTATAGTTTATTCCATACTTCTTATTTCAAAGAAGTTAACATGCATGTGGATAATATTTGTATTGTAAGAACCCTGTACATATATTTGCGTGTATGCACGGTAGTTAGTATAGTTCTGCGTTAAGCACTAAAGAAGACAACGACTTATCTTTCAGTTAATGTTTTCAACGCGTGAGAGTACTACGACTGAAAATATATCTCTAACCAAGTGGAACGTAGATGTGAGGTTATTAGTCTAGCCGGTAATGTAAATTCTTGTTTCGAGTCTATGATTTAATCCCAAGTTATTTTACTGGAAACTAGACAGAATTAGTTAGATTTTTTGTGACCTGGACCGTTATTAGCACGTTATACAGTAGCACTAAGGACAGATTACACGGCAGAACCTGCCACTTGATAAAACTACAAGTTGCTCATTAAGTGAAAGGTATGTTTTTGAGTTTGACGAACAGATAATATTAAACAATCTTTGCGGTATGGTTAATGAGGTACCAAATGCTAACATGAAAACAAATTAATTTTGGAAAGTGTTGAAAATGTCAAACTAGTTAGTTTAGTAGATACCTCTCAAGAGATTTACAAATTACTTCACCGTATAATTCGTTGAACTCGATTTAACTCCACTTCGGACAAAATATGTGTATTTAATATTTGTTATCCAGTATTTCTAAACTTTCCCCGATTTTATTCTACTCAGCGGACGGAAATGGAGCACGAATCTGCTGGACAGGAACTCGTCAAATGTGTAAGCAATATTTTATTAATTTCTCACATCTTGCGTCTGTGTATATAACATTCTAAAATCATACCACGAGCACACAACAGGGTGACAGCTTCGAGGACTAAAAAATTATAAAGAAATACCAAGCCAAATACGCAAAAAGCTGTAAAGACGCTGAGTAGTTTTGTTACTAATTTATTAATTACGAAGAATTATTGGTTCTTGGAATGATAAATTAAAATTGCCGAATGATCTAATTCGTAAGTGAAAGTGGAACTTTCATTTCGCAGGGCTGAAGAACGATTACGTCAAAGTCGGCATGAAAAGACCATTAAAAGATGGAGTTCTGAACGGTTTATCGACTGAAATTGAAGCGAGCCCAGCATAGATTTTTTCAAAATCCATCGAGACTATGATTTTTGCAATTTGATGCATTTGTTTTAGATATTTTTCGACCGGCTGGAGAAAGTGGTTTTCACTGCAAATTGAGATACTGCATATTATTTCCTTCAAATACATTACCAATTCGTGAAGAACCGACTTTCTTCTAGCCAGCAAATCTGAAAGATGCTTAAACTAACTATAGCAAAAATTATAGCATCGGTGAATTTTTCGAAATTCATTTGGGCGTGTTCTTATCTGATAAACGGGCCATTCAAAAATCCACCTTCCTATGATATTTTCATGCCGAAATTTACTTAAGGTCTCGCCAGTGCGGATACGAGTATCGATATTGAAGCAATATCCCTGGATCAACTACTAGATTCTCGACGAAATGTATATATCACATTTTCCACAACTTCCCCTGGGTTGGTTGTGGCGAGAGGGTGAGCAAAAGGGAACTTATGTACCACCCTGTGCATACACTAGTGCTCTGAAAATCCGTGTAACAAAATGTTACAGGCTTTTGAACGTATGGAGTTGACAAAGTTGCGAGTTTCTAGAATATGTCCAGTGTCTCCCGAGAACGACAAAATACAAGTAATTCTGGAACTAGAACCGAACTCTTCTAAGCCGTAATCGTTAATTGGGCAGCATGAACAAGTCGTTTTAGATTTGACTTTCATAGATGTATAGTCAACAAATAAATGAGTAAATACATAAACAATTATACTATGAAGGTGTTGGTGGGTGACACGGCCGTGGGAAAGACCAGAATGATATGTTCGAGGGCAAGTGGACTGAGATTATCTCTTCGGCAGCTATTGACCACTCATGTCCCAACTGTTTGGGCCATTGACCAATACAGAATGTATAAGGAAGTCCTTGAACGTTCCATGTCCATTGTTGATGGCGTCCAGGTCCGAACCATTCCTAATTCTTTTTCTTTGTTTCTTATTTGGCCAGCAAGCAGAGAAACAGACATGTTTTAAAAAATGAATTTGAAATTTTTAGGTATCCCTTCGACTTTGGGACACATTTGGAGACCACGAAAAGGATCGTAGATTTGGTAAGTTTATTTATAATATTACATCATACATGGGATTTAATAACGGGTTCCCCACTTTCTCAAGCGTACGGACGATCAGACGTCATTCTACTTTGTTTCTCAATTGGAAGCCGGACTTCTCTGCTACATTGCAAAAATATGTGGTATCCTGAAATTCGCCGATTTTGTCCTGATACTCCAGTTTTATTAGTTGGTTGTAAAGTTAGTAAAGTTAAACCTAATTGCTTCTCTGGCTTTGCATTTCATGTTTTCATATTCTACTGATTCTTCTTTTCAGAATGATTTGAGATTCTTAATTCGTGATCCAAGTTATTTGGACTTTTGTCGTGATAGAAGTCCATTCATTCGTCCAACACGAGAAAGTGATATCGTCATGCCAGAGCAAGCCCGAGCTGTGGCCAAAGAAATTGGTGTACCATACTATGAAACTTCCGTGTACACATATCATGGACTGACACAAGTTTTTGAAAATGCAATTCGGGCTGCTCTAATTTCTCGGAGAAGTCAAAGGTTTTGGATGACCAATTTGAAGCATGTACAACAGCCTCTCCTACAAGTTCGTTTGTCTAAATTCTTGCCACTTATTATGCCACGCTCCGAATTATTCGATTAATATTTTCCATTTCCTATGCTTAGGCGCCTTATTGTCCACCGAAGAAGGAATTGAGTCATGTCAATGTGTTTCCCGGCGATATCTGGGCTGATATTAATAATATGATGTTATTTCAAGATTTCCCAGATTTGGTATTCATGATAGGTGAATTGGAAGATTTAAATTATAATTGCAACTACTAAACAGATATTAATCATAAATGAATTAACCTTACAGGGAGCAATGAGCTAACAGCGCATCGATTTGTAGTTGCGGCTGGAGCACGAAATTTAATAGAATATTTGGAGCCTGAAGATTATTTATCGTGTCGACGAAACAGTGGCGTTAGTACTGTGAGTTGTTATTTGTAATCCATGGTAAAATTTTCCATTATATTCATAATTTTCTACAGTGGAGTGGTATTAATATTTAGGAAAGTAGAAGTACCGTGGATGAGACAGAATGCTTGTTAGGGACGAAACTTTTACGGGACGAAGGAGCGGACAATGGCGCGTTTCTCCCAAGTTCTGATTCTGAAAGTAAATTGATTCCATCTAGACATTGTCTGGCTGTAGAAAATGTTCGAACGAGAAATTCTACTGATAATCTCGGAAATGTACAAATCGTCGTAGAGCTCACAGATCAAGTTTCATACGAAATCATGCGAGCTCATTTGCATTTTTTGTACACTGGTGAACTACCTCCGCATTTTAATGGTCCAGTCGAGGTTGGTGCGATTACCATTTTATTTATTATGAAGCAGCAGTTCGAGAGGTATTCAATCGGACTCCTGCTATGATTTTCTTTAGAAGCTTCGCGAAATGGCAGAGATTCTCAAAACCCCAGAATTGGTTCGGTACTTGGGATTCTGGGTTAATCGTAACGTGGAACTGATGACTGATAAGAAAAACGCATACAGAAAGGTGAATATGACTCGAAAGATATCAGGAGTACAATAATTTTTATGAGTTAGTAAATTAAAATGTCATTCTCAGTTTTTGAAAGAATCCATGTGGAAAAAATGTTCTCAAGAGTGCAATACAGGTAAGTATAATAATTCTCCTTTAACATTTCCTAAATTCGGTTTTGTAGAGGTGTATATGGAATACCTATAATTACTATTATTATTATTTTCAGATGTGATCTTCGAGCTCGATGACGGGCATGTCTCAGCGCACAGAGCTATGCTAGGTTTGTTTTAAAATAAGTTTGACCAAGTTAAAATATCGTGGTGATTAATACTTTCGATATTGCTATTGGGTTTATCAGTTGCCAGAAGTGATGTAATGAAAGCTATGTTTTGCGGGAATTTCCGGGAAAGACGAAGCCATTCGGTTAGAAAACTATAACCATTCAGTTCTAGAGAGTATATGATTTCAACAAAAACTATATCTGATCCCACAGGTGACTTTCCCTGGAGTCAAAACCGAAACATTCACAACGTTTCTTGAATACATTTACACTGACTCATTGAGACCGCCAGTGTCTGTAGAGACAGGAATGCTTTTAGTTGAATTAGCTAACCGTCTTTGTCTCCCTCGTCTTGTCAATATATTGGAGAGTATTATGATTAACGATATTGCCCAGAAACAGTCTCATGGGATCGATGTGACTGATGAATATTTACGAATATTGGAGCCGGCTCAGGTAAGTCTTCCGTAAAAAAATATGTACGAAATGAATTATCATTTCACACTTGTGTTTCTAATTCTTTAGTGCCACAATGCAAATCAGATAGCAGAATGGTGTTTGAATCAACTTGCAACAAACTTTTCCAAGTTCTCATTGAATAGTAAATTATTCAAAGAGTTGAGTTGTGAAAATCGTCAATGGATACTCCAGAACAGATGGCCACCAGTATGGTAGTAATTTTTTTTTACAACTTTTACTCAGTTAACGAAACAGCTTAGGAAAATGCGGATAATAAACGTATTGAGTCAGGGTCACTCTCTATCGTCACATAATGTTTGTCTCTAATGGTCGCGTGTACTTTCTGGGAGCCAAGTTTGACGAATCAAACCTCATAAGGTTTTCTTCATATGTTGTAATTAATGATTATTTGTTAATAGGTACGTGAAAGATTTTGACTACTACCAGAAGGCACTCCTGGAGCGGTTTAAATCTGAAAATCTGGAGAAAAAAGGGAGAAAGAGAAATAACTCTGGCTGCCTTTGTTTTCCTGGGAAATCCCGACGAAGTGGAAGTGATATGTACAAACCTGAACCTGAATCGCCGCCTCCGCCTCGACAGTCATACAGTACAGTTTGATGTTTTGTCCTCGAGCAAATACGGATTTCACTCTGCAAATTGTTCAGAAGATCATACCAAATTTGGAATCTTCAAACTATCTTCATGAAGCAAGAAGTGAGACAAGTCTTCGTCTTTCAATTATAATATAAAAATAACTATGAATCTGAGAACATTAGTTGTGAAAACGAAACAAATGGTCTGTTTATGTTTATTGATGAATGAGTTAGAATTCTTGTCCTAATGTCACATCAAATTCTAAGGAAGATATTATCAGACACTTTCCTTACGGAAATGTCTATCGGATAAAGCTTACGTGTCGGTCCTTGTAAAGGAGGCATTAAAAATCGATGATAAATTAAGCGATGCGATGATCGTTTGCCCAATTTCACAACCGTAAAACTAATTACTGACCAGGCACGTTGTCTAAGTCTGAATGGATAAGAAAGTCAGTATTAGGTAGGTTAGTTAGTTACAATTAATTATCCGGTAGTTGCAAATTCAATTTTGGATGTGGACTTTGTATAAAGTACCATCAGTCAATAGATAATTCAGAATTCAGAATCGGGACAAATAAGACTTCTAGGGATTCCGACGGCGCCAACGAGAGAATAACTTGAAGACCGCCTGAACGCCTCATGACTTAGGCAGATGACATCTGATCCAATTTTGTTCAATTGTAATTGATATTTGCTCTGCTTTCGCAATTTGCTATTGTACACATTTTAATATCCCTTGCAATATATGCAAAAGAATGCATGTACTCTGTATGTTTGAATGCAGGGGTTGGCACTCTAATGGAAAAACAAACAAACAATGCCAGTTTACCGTGGGGCCGAAGCTTTGACGGAACAGCTTTATTTGCTGATCAAATGTACAAATACAATTTATATTTGCATTCCATTGGGAATCATAATCAATTTTAAGTTTATTTAGATGCATAGTTTATTTAATACATTAAACTATTACTGATGTTTAATTTAGTTGTCTTTCATAATGAAAGGTTGTTCAACTTTATGAATGCATGTGTTCAGAGATATTACAAGGTGTTTTTTGTCAAGTATTTTCTAAAACGAATTTTTGCCAACTTGTTTTAAAGCAAAGGTGGGGTTGTAATTTTTTTTATTTTTGTCATATGTCAGTTTATATCAAACCTTAATTTAAATTGGATAAGCTTTCGCACATGTCCATTCTGGACTTTACAAGTCACTTGAGATTTTATCTGTCCGTCGAAATGTCGAAAGGAAAGGAAACAGCAACTGTGAAAAGTATCGGGAGAGACGGCAAGTTCTGTATTGATTTGGTTCATAAACCAACGTGACTTCATTGTTCAGACTAATGCATTTCGCCGCCTGCTAAGGCTCATGCTACTAAGATAATATTAAGAATATAGCTTATGCCATTGTGCACACGGATAAAAGTAGTAGATCGGAGAAATAATTTTATTGTAAGAAATAATTTTGTACAAGCCTGTTCACTTTTGCAATAATATAGTCAAGGTTGAAATAAAATCTGCTTTGTGCGCTATTATAAAAGTTGAAAAGGAATGAACAGTAGTACTTCAACATGGTGGCGGTAAAAGTTTAACTTCTTGGTAGCATTCTTCGTAGAGTTCTTTGTAATCATCATGAGGTCGAACCAAGACCACAAGAGTAGCACGTTTCACACCCATTGCAGTTCCCAAATCCCTTCCAGTTGGAACATAAACATAAGGAAGGTTTTTATCCTCACAGACGGCTGGCAAATGACAAGACACCTCTATTGGTGACACGTTTCCAGCAAACACAACAAGTCTAAAATTTAAAAAAAATATTAATTAATTACAACTAGTTTTTATTACCTCTCGATTAGACATGTAGATGACGATCAGAACGAACATAACAATTATCTCACATTTTCAAGATATAATTTACTTACCCAGTCTCCCCTTTCCTGATTTTTGATTGAGTCATTCTTAATCCACTCCTCAAGTAAAATTTTTGCTTTGAAGCTGAAATGTTCAATACATTTGAGTGAAATAAATCAAGACTCTTTACCTTAAGTTCATATTTTTGTGACCGAATTTTTAAAAAGGGTTAAGGCAGCTTTCATTCTGGAAGGTTCATAGTTAACAGGTCCTGCCTCAAGAGTCGGGTTTCGTAAATATTGAGAAATTAAGTTTAGACTTTAGAGCGGATCGATCGGGGGCCCGGTCCTTTTTATAAAGTTTTCTAATAAAATTAGTTTTATTTGAATAAAATGATAAAATCAGACATTTTTTATTTTATGATGACTTGGCAATTTTTGTCGAAGGTGATAATGAGCAGAGAGAATCAGCGTAACCTGACTTTGTCGACCGAAATAAAAGAAATTAACTAAAAAAATACCTTATTGACAGAATGACTAACACACTCTCAACAATTAAAGCATGGTGTATAAATAAACCAGGTCTCCAAATTATTTATAAAAAAGAGTATTTCCAATTTGATTGAAAGCACCCCTTAATTTAAATGATTAAACATTGAGTCAGTTTATTTAACATATTTAGTGCATTCCTCTGGAGATCTCTATGTATTACTCAAATATTGAATTACTCAATTACTCATCCCCTCCCGATGGAACATTCGAACATTCTTCTTCCATTCATGTAAATGGTGAAGCTATTATACCTGTTACTATAAACAGGGTGTCCACGAAAAAGCACACATTTGTTTGGGTATTTTTCATTGTTAGGCGGTTTAATCTCATTGCCTGTAATGTAAATTTTCGTAACTAAGCCAAAATATCATCAAACAACTGCGCTTTTTCCCGGACACCATGTACATTAAATATCTGTTCTCTTCAATGATTGTGAAATTGTACTTTTATTTACCTTATTGAATCATACTTAAGTTTAGTTACATAGTCGGAATTAGCAACGCACTCACTGAGGGTTCAATGTAACGTCTTAGGCGTTTTGCGTTTACCTTGTGTCAGCTATGGAGTGAATGACTTAAATAAATAGGTATTCAATCGAGTCCAAGTTTACGAAATTCAGACCAAGAAACTTTTACACTAGTGTATGATCGATTCCATTGCAATACGAAATACGAACCTTTTCTGATGAGCTTGAATAGTTTCTTTGCAAGTTTCTTTGACGCCATTGGTTTGGCCATGACAGATGCTCGAGCAGCCTTCACTTCATAGCTGTGTGACTGTGGACCGCTTTGGCTTTGGTCCAATTTGCTGGTTTGAAGAACGGTACTAGAATCGTCCATGGCTGTTAACCGGTCTGGGAATGCAACAAAACTATGTTATGTTAGAATATTCGTATTAATTAGAACTTTTAGAACTTGCTGTTTTCATATTTATGACTTCGTAAAGAAACTAGGCACTGACACTGACGTTTCCAATGATAACAGTGGGGAAATCCGAACTACTGAAAACGGAATATTTTGAATGATCTGTTCATTGTCATAAATGCATATAATATAATTACAGAGCATTGGTTGATAGCGCTCACCGGTACTTGGACAGTACAGACGCGTTCTACGTTTTCATGATAACGACTTCTCATACTATTACATTGGTTTAACATACAATGATATAGTTAATAAAATTTAAAACTTATTACCTGTCAATACAACTGAATAATGACTGATGATGGATTTTGATTGTTTGTGTAGATTAGGCGGTAGCTGCAGTCCACGTTGTCGTGATAGATTTAAATTTGGTAGGGAATGTTTGAAAAAGAGGTGGCAGGATCCTCAAGATTCCCAGATCTGAACGAGCGCATGAGTCTGAAACAGGGAATAGGGCTCCAGACCCGGAACCAAGATTTCAGCCCGGAATATCTACGGATTCCCCGAATTAATTCATCTTTTGACACCAGAATAGTAATTTATATTGGTTGATTTTATTTCCAATTTAAAAATTTAACGAAATCGGTAAGTTTAGTTTAACTTTTGGAACACAACTTGTTCCCAGGGGCATAGCCCCTTGTAATTTAAAGTAGAATGTGAAAAATGAACTCAACTATTGTATTGAGTATTTGAAAACTAAAACGACAAGTCTATTGCAGCATAGTGATATTGGCAGCCGAGCCCTTGTGCTAGGATGTCATGAGGGATCGATCCCACCAGCTGATATGGTTTGATATTCTTTCCATGCAATGATACCTTCCTCAGCCCAAATGCAAATCTAATTCATTTTCTATGAAATGTAAGTGATATTATTAGACTATTCCCTAACGGCAAATGTCAATTAATATAATAATAATTCCGTCATTGTGCTTTTTTTGCATTTCGGCTACAATTTTGTAAATTAAATGTCAAATAATGCTAGGGTAGTCGTAGTATATAGTATTGTGTGTTGATTTAACTCACTCTCGAAAAGAGACAAGGAAGTAGATACGTTTGTGTCAACAGAAATATTAAGATTGACCTTTTATGAAGTTCAAAATTCTGGTATTCTAAAGATGGATTAGTGTTACGAGAATGTTATGAGGAATCCGAATATGCAAGCTTCAGATCAATTCGGCCATTGTGATAGATGATACAGATATAATGTTCGATAGGTTCATAAACTGAACATATTTTTAGAAAGATGTTCAAGTTCCGAGTTCGGACACCTGGAATACAAAATAGATGAATCTCGGGATGGAACGCCCTAGTCAATACACAGGATGAAGGTTGGGCTTGCTTGGCTATGTGTGTCTCGATGAGCATAAATAAGAAAATATAAATACGTATCTCTCGCGTTCGACGAACTCAGGAATTTTTCTATTCATTTTGTGGCATGAGATTCGGACTGAAAACCAATTATCTTGTTTAACGTCGGCAGTACGACTTGCAGAAAGTTTTGTCACACAATTTTAGGAACTGCAAATGAAACGAAAATTCGAATAGTCTTCAGTCACTGATTGATTATTCGTAGTAATCAAGTGACTTAGTTATAGATTATATTAAGTTTGGGGATTATGTTGAATGATAATCTTATAGGAAACTAAAATAAGAAGATAAAATTGTGGTTGGGGACAGTAGGTCACCATTGTCCGGTAAAAAGTTACTGCAAAGAGTTTTACTGATTAAAAGAAATCAGTAGATAGAGGAAACGCTTCACCGAAAGAGTATAATATAATGGACTGAAAAAACGAAGTGAGTATTTGGAATCGTTTTATTATAATATGCATTCTATTTTCGACCCATCCAATGCAATACCCGGCGAGCCTTGTAGTTACTCGTACGGCATCGTTGAAATTTTAACTTACAGATGACAGATTTAGAAATAGTATTATTTCTTTTATTTTCAGGTGAATATTTGTGATTTGAGCAGCGTTGAAGAATCAAGAAAATGCTTCCTGCCGTAGGTGTACTTCGCACAGTCCCGTGCCCTTATTATGTGGCGGGGCTCTGTGACAGACCACACTGTTTTTTTAGTCATGCCAAAAGAGGTAAATCTGTTATATATTTATTTATTTAAATGAAAGTGCCACATCGGAATACTACTTCGGCAGGATTTTATTATTCCGAAAATATCGCGTCGAAATAGCAAAAATTCCAGGATTTAGCGATAAGAGTTGTAATTTACAGAAAGCACCGGGTTCAGAGGAACTGTTTTCTTGAACAGAGCGCCCGAGCTCTAATTTTATCAAACCCACTCTAAAGAAATGGCCGGGTTCTATAGATTAGAGACGTCCGGGCTGCATGTACTCACAAAATTAAAAATACCCGGCCTATATTAGAAGCCGGGCCAGATATATTTAGAGAATTGAAGGTTTGGAGAAAGTACGGTTTTGACGTTACGGTTAATCCTGGAAATTCCGTATCAGGGAAATATAGTAGCTAGTAATTATGTTATTTCAGATTTATCGGCAGTCTTGTGAGTCTTGTCTCTTTTCCAAAGTCTGGACCATGACTTGAATTGTTAGGGGTGGTTAGTTTAGTTTTTATAATTTACTTTCTTAGGAAAAGTACGGCGCACTGCTTTTATATTGACCAGAGGCTAAAACTTCGGCATGACGCATAAAGTTGCGTGTTATGTGTTCCGCATCCAAAAGAATAAAATAATTCAGCCAATTCAGCGTCAGCCATTTCTGACTCCATCCATATACATAGATAAAATACTAGTATTTAATAATATGCACTCCATAATATTTTTGTATCCAAACACAAAATATTGTTGTACAGCGTGCTTTATAAACAATTGCCATCGGTGGCTCTTTCTGAAAATTGTCAGGGAAAGGTGAGATATACAATTAGTAGAAAATAAAATGTATGTACAACGACTGTTGCAAATTATTGCTCTGCACTTTGTAGATTTTCTGCAAATGTCAGTAGTAGCGTACGGACCTACCTACTAGGAAGCTACGAAAGGACAGAATAGAAAAAATGAGCTGCAAATAAACTCATTGACCTTTCATTGACCCCTCATTGACTCCGCTAAGCATTGCAGAAGTCAGCGCAGATCAGCTGTCATATGCAATCGCTCCTTTGACTAACGGTGGATTTTCCAAATGATTGGGGTTGCGCCCCATACCCCGAAGTACCCTTGAAACCGTTTCTTGTTTTCAGGTTTTGGCAAATGATGTCTTATAATAAAGATAATTGAGTCTGGAGTGTGCGAATACTCAAACATGACTAATGAATAGCCATCTAAGGGACATGTATCACAATCGAATTAATGTGTCGCCCCGTAACAGGATCTCTCAGCACCTTGATACCAAGCAATGGCTGGAATACAATCCCGCCATTTGTGCGTTGGTTTTGTTCCAACGCCTTATCTAAAATAAAATAAATATTGAGAGTTTAAAGTCCGGTTACTTTCACCCTTTGGGTCTTGTCACAGACTTCGCTCTGAT
>JAQFYE010002553.1:0-17665 GCA_034694305.1 Protaphorura glebata
TCTCAATTTGCGACAAAGAATCACTGGAGTCCGAAATCAAGCATGTAATTCAAGTCCTTAGTCACAATGGGTACCCGCACGGGTTGGTTAAGTCCAGATTGACAATCTGTAAATCTCGCTCAAAATCAAGAGTGCCAAATATTACTGGTCAGAAAGTCAAGTCACAGCGTCTTATACTCCCCTATATGGGAAATCTAACCAACCGAATCAGCCGAACACTCACCAAGAAATGGAAGTTCAAAACAGGTTTCATACCAGGAAGAAAAATTGAAACTTATTTCTCCGCACATAAAGACAAACGTCAGACAAACAACAGTGGAGTAATCTACGAAATTCGATGTAATACCTGCCCCCAAGTGTATGTGGGACAAACAAAAAGAGACATGACTATCAGAATGAAAGAACACCTAGCAGATGTAAAACACGCAAGAACTAGAAAATCAGCAGTAGCATTCCACGTGTGGGAAACTGGCAATGGAAACCATCAAATCAAGCAAGACGCAATGACAATACTTGAAAGAGAAAATCGGTGGTATCATCGTAATTTCAAAGAGGCGCTTTGGATTCAGAAAAGAGAAGATACAAGAATGAATCAAGATACGGGCTGGCAAATCAGCCCATTCTGGAGTTCCTTGCTTACCCCAATCCTTCCAAAACCGCCCACATAATTTGACACGCCATGACAACCGTGGAATACTTTGTTAGTTATACGTAATCATTCATAACGTCTCATAACTAGAACCGATTTATGAGAAACTGATAGCTACTTAAAATAATTTTAACAAATTATTGCTCAAAAATCGGTAAAATAACCTACTTATTTTGTTAAACTTGTCATATTTTTGTAAATCGTTTGATGTTCTAATTCGTAATCTCTCATGTTATTATAGTCCTGAGGAAGGAGACGGATCAAGTCTCTGAAAGCTTGACAATCGAATAAAAGAAAGTTCAATTATAAATTCAGCCATGATATCCGTTCCTAATTACAAAACATACATTTAATTTATTGACTTAATTATCTTAGGTGTTTGTGAAAAAGATTAAATGCCGATGTGATGTATTCTCAAACTTATTCTAATTGTTATAGTGCATAAGCAGAGGCGACAATTACGAACGTATTTTGATGTCTCGACCAATAAATTGCTTTGATAGTGTATTAAATGATAGAACAGAATAGATTGCAAGTGTATACATTTCTATTGAGGGAAAGATTTTTTTCGTTCACAAGAATGACAGCAGTGATGATTACATTGTTAAATTATTGTTACTTATTCACTTCTGCTACTCGAATTAAACGAGTATCTAGTCTTGAGAACATATCTCTTCACATTCACAACATGTTCTCTGGATCAAACATTCTCGGATGAAGTTAAAGAAGAAAAATGTAGCTAATGATAAATATACAGATTTGATATGCCAGATTGTGATTTATTGCATGGGGTGAGTTACGTATTTCTACATTTTAATGGCCATTAAATTTTACTAGGTGTGATGATATCAACTACTCTGTAGATCAGACTTTAATTTAAATTAATGAGCAATAAAATAAACAATTATTCTCCGCAAGTGGGGAGATAACGATGAGAGAAACTTCCTTTTAGCTCTCACTATTCCTACAATTAGAAACCAGACTCAAATGCAGAAGTGGCAAAAGGTTTGACAAAATGCTAGGTGGACTACTTGGCCTAGGATATCTATCTTATCTATCTATCTTATAGTGTCCAGTCTCTTCGAATACCGAAATTGCTACAATCGCACTTCCTTTATACCCCAAAATTGCAACAAGCGGCTATTTGGTTATCAAAAATTCTAAAGCATTAATTGTATTTTCAACTGTAAGGAAGTGAATGAACAAGTTGGGTGCTGACTGCACTTTGTGAGATACAAATTACCACAATAATTCGAATTAATATTTTTCCGGTTCTAAATAGCCAATTCGATAGCGGAGAGATTACAGAAATGACATAAACCGGAAGAAGATTCTTTTTCTTTTCAAGGATATGAAAAGGTAATCGAGCAAGTATGGAAAGGAAACATTTGGATAATGGCTTTCGTTAATCTATGGTGTTGCTCTCCTTAATTATCCATGTAAAATAGTACAGCCATTTTTACGATAACAAAAAGAATTCGAGGATGTCCGAAATAATAAATAATGAAGAATATTTTTTCAAAGCGCTCTCAGAACAAATTCCCATTTAGACTTTTCTCAAGTCGCCATTGGACATTTTCAATTCGGTATCTTATGATCAGCATGCATATGATTGTCTGATGTGCCATATTATGTATTCGAGTCATCGTTATGTTGCTGGTGTAAATTACTATGGATTGCATTTCCAAGTAAACTATACAATGTTTGGAAAGAAATGCACAAATAAACAGTGCAACAGCGCTGAATATTACGAACTCGAGCGTGCATGCGTAAAGTGGAGCGATTAAAATAAATTGAATGCAGCTGCACTGGAACCATGTTAGTACGATGGGAACGAAAATAAATTATGCGATTACTGCTCATTCTTTTACTCAAGAACCGATTAGTGACGGTGAGAGTCCCACGCAGAAGTTAGTAGCAATAAACTAATAAATTAAACTAATTCTCTAATCTATTTAATTCCAACTGGAATTTCCAACCCTGAACAAAAAATTATTTGATAAAGTACACAATATGGTTTCCCATGATGACTTGAGGGTAAAATATTTTAATAGTCTCGTGTGATTCTTTAAAGTTGTAGGAGCTGTAAACTGAATTTATATTTTTTTCAAATATTTCGGACTTTGAGTTTTGGGTTTTGGCTTTTATTTCATTTTCAGTCGAATATGTGGTTTAACGCACTCGTTTGGATTTCACCTCTATTTTATTCAATAGTCGTAATTACGCTTTTGACGACGGATCAGGAAAATAGTGATCATACAGTACAATCTGGATATAAAAGTGAGCAATCAGAACTATCAGGATATAGCGCTCTTGAATTACAAGCACTCAAAAAGGTTCGTAGCTAAAACCTTCAATTAAGTAATTCTGGCAATATAGGACGTTTCACGTGTTTTCACGGTCCGCTTGTTCATAACGGTTAACCCCGAAAAGTTTGACCGAACGATAAAAGCTGTCATGTAGGAGTCCGAGAGGACCTCAGAACATCAACACTTCTTAATTGTATGTACTCTTCGAACCACACTTTAAAATCGGATAGCATAGCGACACTACTTTTCGAATCTTCTGATTAATTGAATATTTCTGTATTTTGTATAAAATCCACTAAAAAATAACCCGTATTTCTTTGAAAGTTCAGACACCTCGTCAGCGACATTATTGACGGAAATGACTTCTACAAAGAAGATGTCTATCTTTTGCGATGGCTTAGAGGTTCGTATTTATGCTCTGAAATTTTATGACTGATTGGTTCAACATTTTGAAATCATCTAATTCCAAATCGACACATATTCCAACTATTTTATTCCAGCCAAAGACTTCGATGTTACTGCGGCGCATCAGATGATCCGTCAGGTACGCGTACATCCAGCGTTATGAAATTTCATTAGCATTAGGAATGGGCATTATAAACTTTGATTCTTCCTATCAGGTAAAACAATGGCGAGATGAAAATCATATCGACACTATACTAGACGAAAACATTCCGTTTGTTGTAAAACCCTACACACTTGACGGTTTCGACAAGGAAGGACGACCTGGTAATGTATTCCTGCAGACTATAATATTATACCATAATATATTGACTCCAGTTCAAAATGTATATCTCACAACGGTCTGTCTCTATCAACCTCAAATGCGGATATACGGCATACTACCTATTATTGACCATCCGATCCTACAACTATAACCTTAGTTGAATCAATAGCATGAATTTTCATTTACAACTTTTCCGCAGTCCTTCTATTCAGTCCGCCCAAGAACGATCTCAGGAAATTAATTGTCAACGGAAGACGAGCAAATGCCCTAAGGGCTTTTGATCAAATGATGGAGTTCGGATTTACCGAAGCCATTAAAGCAATTACGTCAAGGAATGGCGCTCAATTAGTTGTCATTTTGGATTTTGAGGGGATGAATCTTCGACAACACCTTTGTGCAATGTGTAAGAAAATTAATCGGAACTGTTTTTCTATTAAATAATGATTGATTTTCTCACTAAATATTTTTATTTCAGGTATGCCAGTGTATACTGAACCCATCCATACGCTTGAGAATTATTACCCGGGCAGTGTGAAATACTTTGTGATGATAAACGGTTAGTATTTCGTTTTCAATCTTGGTGAATTTTCGCACTCTTCTCTCGAACTAACGAGAGTAGTACCCGCGAGGTGCAACACTCCGATTTTGCCCCAATCAGTTTTGTTCAAAAGAGTTACCCCAAACACTGGAGTAAAGTGTCCCACCCATTGCATTGCTCAAAATTCGATTTTTAGAAAAGTGCTCTTTGTTCTTCAGATTTTAGTATGGGATATCCTATAGGAATTTCCCCAAAAACTGAGGAGGAAAAATTCTTGGGGAAACCGTTGAAATGTTTGGAATATTAAATTAGAAGACGAAAAACTCTTAACTTGGCGTATTTGAATGTATATTGACCCAGAAATCAATAAATTTAATATTACTCCTCATGTGTTGAGAACACGGCGGGGGATGACACGGATCTCCTGTTTGAGAAAAAAAAACGTCTTTGACCCCGTGCCAACGGTGACCGTCCAGTTCACTCCAGTCCACTCCATTCTCTTCAGTGCTGAATTTTCAGTCACATTTTTCAGTGAATCATCGAAGAGCAGTGGTTATTTGGTGTTCTGATTAGTGATTCGGAACCAGAGATTCCCGCCTTCCAGCTGGTAAATTTTGCTAAGGTATCAGAGATCGGTATGTTACAAAAAACTGCTGGGGCCAAAAAAGTTGACGAACGCGTAAGGTCCAAAATATTATAATATGACGAATGGTTTTTAGGCGCAAATAGATTAAAACATTCCAAGTTATAAGGTTTTTCATCTTCTAATATCATTATCATTTCGCATATTTTAACACTCTTCTGATTTTTTTTTGATTTTTGAGAAAAAAATTGGCTCAAAAGATCAGTTTTGGGGGAAATTTCAATAGGACATTCCATACTAAAATCTTAAAGAATAAAGAACACTGCTTTTTTTTAAATTTCAAATTTTTTTCAAAATCGAAATTTGATTAGTAGGTGAGGCACTTTATTCAAATTAGTTTCGGGCAAAATCGGAGTGTTACACCTCGGGTACTTCCCTCGTAAGTGAAATGTTAATTGTCCTCCTCAGGCTTCTATCATGTTTAATGTATATTTTGCTAATTATCAGTGAACAAGCTAGCGATGACACTGGTTGAATTTATTAAACCTCTCATGTCCCAGACTACCCGAACTTCGCTGAAAATTTTCGGAACGAATAAACCAGAATGGCAAACTTTTCTTCTATCAATTATCGATGCCGATCAACTTACCACTTATCTCGGTGGAGAAAAGACTTACTAGTGTTTATGGGCCACTTGTTTACAACAGTTAAATCTGACAACTTTAAACAAATAAAGACAGCTGTTATTTACTCCTCACACTTCATTTCGTGCCAACTATTTAATAGTTGGTATGTCAACTGGTTTAGCCATTTTTAGACTGATATTAGACAGGTTCTTAGTTATGTGCATAGTCAGACTCTTTTAAAAAGCGAGACGCAAAGTACAACCAAAAAGAAGACGTGTATACCTGGAGAATTATTAATGGTCCGGGAGTATTAATGATCGCCCAGGACTACCTATACTCAGCTCATACGACACATGCATTTGTCCAACATGTTAGGTCAACATTTCGCCCAATGTCACTATCTCTGGACATAATATGATAGATGAGGTGGCATTTGGAGGGACAAGTGCGTACAACTTTCTGCGTCTGCTGGTACCACACGTATGTGAGAGATAATTCGCTTCGTTTTTCAACTTTGACAATTGTATATCGGATATGCCATGGTAATGTAGAGCTGAAGCACCACCTTGTCTCAATGTTCTGGGCAATACTGACAGTTTCGTTCTCAGCTAATGACTTCAATCTTAACAATTCGGTAGCAATCGTGAACTTTTTAAATTTATTATTATAAAACGACTAAGGAAGTAGACTATGATCGTAATTGAAATTTGTAAACTTTAGTTAGCAAGTAGCAACCAGTGCCAAGAACGAATTTGGACATTTTCCAGTTGCGAATGCGATATTCATGGTTGGTGGTTCATATTCCAGCCTGTAGTCTACCTTTGACAAAAAGGGCTCTGCAATATGGAGAGGGCGACTAATTTATTTCCTCCAAGGTGAAAGGTGCGTATGGTTTTGGATGGACATTATTAGCTTACCAGGGACCGCACTCTGCTTTTTCACATAAGAGAACAAGCTTCAACAAAATAGTTTTGCATGGAGATTATAAAGGGTTCATAAAGGTGTCTAAACACCATCACCACTTTCTCCATATACGTATGTACGGGACAGGGTCATCGCGCATCTGGTCTTTCCCGTTCCCGATGCATCGGGAACGGGAAAGACCCGGCTTGAGTCACAACTTTAATTCCGCACCCGGATTTTTATCAGTCATCAGTCATGTAAATATGGAATTGCGATTTCGATCCAATCATAATCTCAGAACACAAAAGATGAATCTCAGAAGTTAGTTTGTTATTGCGATTCCTACTCCCAAGAAACTTTGTCTACACCGATCTCTATAGGTATGCCAGTAGTCGCCCAACGAGCTGTTATTTATCTGAGAGAGATTTATGTGAGAGAGAGTATGTCCGATGAGTCCGATCCACTCATGAACTCTGAGAATACTATGACTTACCGTCCAGGTGGATTGAGTTACTTAGCTCGATCATGCGATTTTGAATAAAAACCACGTCGAAAATTCCACAAAATCCCCACTTTAAAGGATGATATGAATTTTTTTTAAATAATAATTAACCCTTGAGAGATAGCGGCCTTGTGAACTAACCTCGTTTTAATGTGGACCACATATGAATTTTAATAGAAATGCAAATGTATTTCGGAAATAAATGTATTGTCTACGAATTAAGAAACACTTTCTCCAGAAATTGTCTCCGGTGTTCAAACTCATTGGAGCCAGATTTTTTTGGTACGTGCTGACTAATGTATTGACCGGACGACGAATGTCAACAAAGTTTGATCAGTTGTCTTAAACATTTGCATGACAAATGATTTTAAGCCGTTGAAGCCATGGATATTTGTGAACGTTGAATAGTTTTTAACGGGTGACATTTCTGATTTTCTTTTGAATAATATCTTTTATTCAGTTTTCTAGCTTTCATGACATGAATGTAGTTCGTGTATCAAATTGAGGTGCAGAATTGGTTGAAACACCCTCGAAACCACACTTTTAAAAAAATCAAATCACCGATCTTTGTTCAAAACACGACTTTTCAAGATAAACGTGAGAAATTAAACAAAGAGTAGAATCATGATAAAACCCACGAGTAGAATCTGGTGTGCATTCCTAAACATTGTCAATGCATGCGAGGAATTAATTTCAGAATTTTGGAGTTTAAATAACAACAAAACGAAGCCTAATTCCAGATCATCCCTCGTACTTGTGGTAGTGATAGCATGTGCCATCGAAATGTTTACTTGACCTAGTCAAATACACGGCGATTCTGGCTTCATAATACGTAATGACCTATATTGCAATTACCTGCTATTCTACCAAACAACCAAACTTCGTTTTGCTTCCGCGACAAGTTTTCATAATTTCATTGACTGAGTTGACATGATTACGTCAAATACAAACAACAATACAAAAGTAAGACCAGAATTTGGTGCATTGAAAATTGCATGATGAGACCAAAAAAAAAGTTTGTTTTGATTGTATGCAAATCACCTTTCTGCATGCATCAATGAGTGATAATTTATGTTGAGTAGATCTTACGGGTTAGACGTTCAAAAAAAGTTTATTTTTAAGCCAATATTTTAAGAGTTCCCATTCAGCCAGATAATGTGGCTGAATATATTAGCTTTGACTTTACCAATTTTTAGTTCATTGGTCGATCTTATGGCTCTTACAAGTTTTAATAATATTGATCAACAACCACTACTACACTCCGGATTGTCCGGATATACCGACATTCAACAAATTGCACTCAAACAGGTATGGGCTTAAAAGTTATGAAATGCAAAAGTAATTAATAGTCATAAATTGTCACAGGCATAATACTTAAACGGAGCATTTATTTTTGTTAATAATTTCGAAGGAACTCACCATGAATTTTATGAATAGGTACATTTTGTCCGTTTCCAATTTTTAAGTGAATTACTCAATTTTAAAAATAAGGAAACCGGAGATAACGCTTGAACACAAAATGTTTATGTTGCTTTTGCTGGAGCATCAGCGTTGTTATTTTAAATGACAAAATTGTCAATTCTAATTTTTCATGTAAAATCTGCCAACTGGACGTATTTGAAAGTTCCGAGCTCTCGTCGGTGATATTGTTGCAGAAAATGATTTCTACAAAAGCGATAACTATCTGATGCGATGGCTTCAAGGTTTGTAACTTGCAGTAAAGGTACGCAGAAAATGCATGCATATAAATTATTAGGTATAATTTATATTGTGATTCAATTCCAGCTAGAAACTTCAATGTGAGCGCTGCGCATCAGATGATCCGACAGGTGCGTACCGTCCACTAAATATAGTTATCGATCCATCACATTTAATTAAGAATAACTACCATTATTTTTTGCGTTTCTTGCTATCAGGCTAAACAATGGCGAGTTGACAACCATGTTGACACCATATTGAGTGAAGACATTTCGATTGGTGTAAAGCCGTTCGCACTTGAAGGTTTCGACAAAGAAGGTCGACCTGGTAATGAGATTTTGTGGCCAGATCTTAAATACAATACTAATACATATATCCGCCAATATCTACTGATCATAGTGCAGGAGTTTCAAAAACGAATAAGATACGTTTTGAGAATAATTTAATTCAATAGGAAACAATTCTTCGAAGAAAAAACCTTGAATAGATTCAAAAATCCAAGGAGTCTGGAGAAATGAATACAATTTAGTAGTAAAGAGACTCCATAGTTATGGATCAACGAAAAGGTGCAAAAGACTCAAGTAATGCAATAGGGCACCAACATTACAAACAGATCAATGGCTGTCGCAAACATGGCGAGTACCCACCCGACAACGTTAAATTCCAAAACGTCTTATGTGAAAATTACCCTAGGGGCAAAACCTGGTTTTGCCCCCAATGTAATCAAATGGGATTACATGTTCCCTGGGTTGAAAAAAGTTGTTATTTTTGTTTGTTTGGACTTATGGAGTCTCCTTACTACGAAATTTTATTTATTTGTTCGGACTCTCTGCAAAAACCTATCTTTATTCGTTGATGAACGGACTAGAATGGTTGTTTGTACGTAGTATGCTATTATTATGTTATATTGAATTATGCTATGAATTCCCCTAATTTTGTTAACTTTTAATCCTGCAGTTATTTCAATGTCTTCAACAAAGAATGATCTGAGAAAACTAATCATTCGTGGAAAACGAGAAAGTCTTCTCAGGATTTTTGATCAAATGATGGAGTTAGGATTCAGCAATGCCATTCGTTCAACCGCAAGTGATGGTCAATTTAATGTAATTTTGGATTTTGAAGGGATTAATGTTCGACAACATCTTTGTATACAATGTAAGAAAAATAATTTGTGTAATGGACCGTACAGCTAGTTTTCTAACGGTTTATTAAATTTTTTCAGGTATGGCAGTGCATTTGAAACACGTCTATAACTACGAGAATTATTATCCGTCTAGTATCAAATACTTTGTGATGATAAATGGTTAGTATTTTTTTGCATGTTTTCAATTGAAGCATTGAAGAGGGAGTCCCACGTAATTCCGTTTCCCAAGATCAAATTAATATTCTTTAATTGCATTCAAAAAGGGTCGCATGTCACAAAATTTGAGTTTCTATTTTATTCTTTTTATGCGTCACCGTTTGTGGTAGGAAATTCGAATCGATAACGATTTAATTATATTAATTGTATTAAGTATTTATTTTGATATTGGAGAAATAAGAATGGATCTCCTTGTTACACTTTCCCAAACTCAATTTCATAACTGTATATTCGCATTTTATTTTGATCAGTGAACAACATAGCTACGACACTACTGGAATTTCTAAGACCTGTTTTCTCCCAGACCACCAGAAACGCTGTCAGAGTTTTCGGCACTAGCAAGCAAGAATGGTCAGCTTTTCTTCTCTCTATTATTGATGCTGATCAATTACCAACTCGACTCGGTGGAACGAAGACTTAAATACTGTCAATCTCAGTTTTCGATTCTAGTCCCATTGTACAAGGCGGTTCATAATCATCCGCCCCAGGCTCACAACTACATCCTACATCCAACTTGATCCAGATGGGTGGTTATGGTAGTTTCATTTTTCAATTTAAAATGTGTATCTAAAATTAGAAATGTTGGCATGTTACAGCTTCAATTACCTGTATATAAGATTTTACTACAAAATGTGTATCTTACTTCTCTGTGACCATTCTTTGCAATATTAGGGTTTGATTTCATAGGACATGAGTCTATAAATTGTGAAACAATTTTCATTTAAAATAAGCATCGTCATTACCATATTGAAACGCGATTACTACATTAGTTTTAGATTTGGTCCTTCCAGGATCTAAATTATTTGGTGATTATTATAAAATCTTTGAATCATATAAACCTGATTCATTTTACAAGAGGATTATCTGCTCAATGCCTTCAAGATTTTAATGTACTACTGTTTGGGATGCCAGTTAAATAGTTCCCACAGCTAAATAAATTTTTCCCACAGTTGAATAAATAAATTCCCACGGTTAAATAAATAGTTCCCACAACTAGATAAATTTTTCCCACATCTGAATAAATCAATTACCACGGTTAAATAAATAGAAGCAGCAGCTAATGAATAGTTCCCACAGGTAACTAAATGGATTGCCACAGCTGGATAATTAGTTCCCACAGCTAAATAAATAGTTGCCACAGCTAAATATAAAGCGACATATAATAGCGACAGCAGCCAAATATAAAGTTACCACAGCTAATAAAGCTGCGGGAGTTTATTTAGCTGTGGGAACTGTTTAATTAGCTATGGGATCTCTTTAATTAGCTGTAGAAACTCTTAAATTAGCTGTAGAAACTCTTCAATTAGCTGTAGGAACTCCTTATTTACTTGTAGAAACTCTTTAATAGCTAAAATAAAAAATAAAAATAAGAGTAGTTGAACATGAAAATGATATTAAGCGGAATAATATCAAATCCCCGGTGGTCCTACATATGGTGGAGAATCAGCACAATCTAGACCCAGGCAGTTACAAACTAATTCTAAAGGAACCAAGAAAATATTTCAGGAAGTTCAAAGAATCATTATTTATACGAAATACATTACCCAGAATGAATACTTCCAAAGGAACTATGGTCAACCCAATATGGTGCTCAACACTAATCGGTCTTTTAAATTTGAAGTCACCATGATGAACAAGTTCGTTGTTTTGTTATTTGTTGTATTTTGAGAATTATTTCTAAACATTGTGACCTCTCGTCGTACGAAGTGGAAAATACTGTAAAATTGTCGGTCTGAAGAAGATTACAGAGCGTAATCGAAAGCTTACCAGTAATTAAATATTGTTAAACCTAATGACCAATCTTTAATAGCTTTTATTTATTTATTTATTTCAAGGTAATTCATCGAAGTCAAACCGCGTAACTCTTCAATTAGTCATAGTAATATAATTTCACATTACTTACATTTTACAATTTCATTTTAACAAATTCATGTTAAAATAATTTACTCTCTGTCGCATTCATCCAATACCTATCGCGTAACATTTTTTTTGTACTGATTAAGTGAACAATTTGGGTTAATATTTTTCTCGTTCCAATATCTTGCACCAATAATTGAGAAGCATTTCCTACCATATGCAGAATTAGTTTGATTAGTATGAAGATTTTTTGCACTTTTAGTTTCATGAGAATGTAACTCAAAGTTAGTTTGAAACATTTCTTTAAAAACACACGGAGCATTCGGATCATTAATCACTTTATACATATGTAGTACATAAAATTGACTTAATGTAGAGCTGCTTTGGACCAAGCCAGCACAATATATTATTCATGTCAGTGGATATTCTGTCACTCTTCGTTTTTCCTAGCACAAGTCTGGCAGCATTTTTAAGAAATTTCTCAATAGGTTTTAGCACTGACGAATAGGCCATTCCGTAGACACTGGATAAATAGTTAATGTGCGGAAAGATTAAACTTTTTATTAAAATCTCTAAATTTGCACTTACAACTGTGCGCTGTGGTAACTCTTTATTTAGCTGCTACTTTATTTACTTAGCTCTAGCTGCTACTTTAATATTAGCCCCATTTTCCCCCGTCAAATTTGTTATTAGAAGCACGCAAATTCAAATACGACTGTAATGAAACCAAAGTCGTCTTTATATTTCAAGGTAAACCGTCGGTAAGAACTGACAATTAGATCATTATCAATCCAGGCAGAGTCAGGAGGTGGGAGAAACCTACTACAATTAAATTCACGTAATAAATTGCAAAACTTTTTTATTTTGATGTTACTTTCATGCTGAGAGTCATTTGCCAGCCTGATATTGACAGGGATCTAATTAAATACACAGTACTTCTAAGACTTCGAGTCATCATAACGTGTAATTGTAATTTCGTAATTTGCTTGGAATCCGCTCATTTTTATACATAAGCAGAAAAGTTTCCATAATGAGAAGACAATGCTGACATGAAAATTGATTATATCAAATGTAAATAATGCGAGTTACCAAGATTTTGTGCATGGAAGCATGAAATTTGAAGTTGCTTTGTGCGAGATCAAATTAATATTTCTCACTCAGAAATATATGTATTTTACTATTTATCAGTGAACAAAATAGGAACTACAGGAAGTTCTAAAACCTACATTCTCCCATGCCACTAAATTTCTTCTCTCAATTATTGATGCTGATTAACTACCAACTCACCTCTATGGAATGAAGACCAATTAGCAAGCTATATTCTGTGAGTTCTAATTTACAAGGTGGTTCATAACCGTTCTGCCCCCGGCTCACAACTATATCTAACTTTAGTTGTAGCGGTCGTGTTGTTTTTAAAGTTAAGATTCATGTGTACAGAAATGTTGACCTGGTGCAGTTTCAATTAAGTACATAAGATTTTACCACGAAATACATTTGAATCTTACACTATTGACATTACCAAGGTTGTTTTGGCCACTCGAAGGCTCTGATTTCATAGTACAAAGCCAACAATATTATTGAAAAGATTGCAAGGATAAAAATGATTTTAAGAAATACGGTTCATCTAAAGATGTATAACGCTTTTCCAGAATTGCTATTAAATCATTCCAAAACGGCCAAAACTCTCTAACAGCATTAAAATATCTTTTGTTCGTTGACTGTGACTTTCTTTTGAAATTAACTCTTAACTTCTATTTTAGAGCGCAATAAATAATCGCGGTCAGATTGAAAAGGGACATTTCAGAATTTCCTGGAAGTTGCAGTTTTATTATGGGAAAAGATGTAAAGCTCAAGTCAATAAATTACATTATTTTGCAACTTTCATAAGTTATGTAACCCTTGACGCATATTCGACTAGATTAATACAGTGGTAGTGTAAGACATAGGTTGTAGAGTGATTCATAATCAGTCATCACCTCACTTACCGTATATCTTCCAATGGCACCGGTCTCGATTAACGCCGTTGTTGGTGTTGTGGTTTACCGTAAAGCTGTTTTTTGAACCACGCATAAGATTAGCGTTAATACTTGACATTGTGTCAAATGTCAAACTCGTTCTCAGAAATAATGTTGTTGTAATAAGTGGCGGTCCCGAATCAGCGCCGAGGCAATTAATCGTTTATAAAAATACACGACCGGGCGTTTACTGTAATTCTTACTGTCGAAAACTGTACCCAAGTAAAGCCTTTCGCGCGAGAACCAATGAATATTCCTGGAACCCTGTAACGTCAACTAATTTCGAAAGTACCAGCCAGTAATTCAGAAATTGAACTTCGAATTGACACCCAATTAGTTAAATGATTTTGGAACCAAGGTTTTGAAATGCATTTTCCCAAAATCCCTAAATTGTCTAGCGAATTTTTTCAACACTTCAAGTATCATAAAAACCTGATGAAATATAGGAACGAGTTTACGACAAGAGGATTCTGAGTGCTATAGGGAATTAAATGAGTATCGCGGTGTTGCACATAGCTGCATTCGACTATATAGGTTATAATATAACTATTTTTTTTTGCAACTTTGTTATAGCGGCAATTATGTCATTCCTTAAGGCAATTCTGGTCGTAGAACCGAACCTGCTTTACCATTCAAGGTAATCTGTCTGTAAAATTTCTGTCTGTAAATGACAATTGGATTATTATCACTGGAGAGTTAGGAGGTAGCAGAGGTATTATTACAAAAACTGAACAGAAGTGTATTATTACTATTTTCAAAGATGCTGTGGGGAAACGCTCTCCCTTTAATTCCAATTTTGTATTCCATAGTGCATTTGACTCCTTTCATGACAGATAGACAATTTTCGGGACATTGTGTAAATGAGTTGAAAGTACTAAATCAGGTGAGAACATTTCTTGTAAATCAACCCTAAGTATTTTGAATTCTAGCACTAAATACTCTTATCAATTTACATTCGGCGGTTAAGTTATGGTCAAACATTTGCGTATTTTCCCTTGAATATTTAGTCTTCCATAGTCGTAGGAAAGGTATCCCTAGTAGTAGGGAAAAAACATGGAATACATTGTTTACTCTAGAGATTCAGACATCGGTTGATTCAATGACATCCGAGTCAACCACTTTTCTCACCATGTGGCCTTCAAACCGCGATTTTGATCACCACAATCTGAAGAAACTAAAGGGTCTTTAGTTGGTAGACATATGATACCAGAACATACCAAATAAGAAATGAACTCGCATGCAGAAATCATAATGCTCAAGAGGGATACAGTGATCCTTTACGAACGATTACACATCAGGTAAGGATTTGGTGCTCGACTACGTTTTTACGATTCTTGTAATTCAAGACACCTTTTAGGTATGTCAGTGCACCTGGACATCACTAATTGCAGTAATAATTTCAGGATAGTTCCACTTTGTGATAAGTGATGAGTAGTCGAAGTAAGAGCGCTCCGATAAATAATTTGGACCTTTCTCGTGCACATCGTCACAGAATACACAAGTATTTTGCTTTAATTTCGACATGGATGCCATTGTTGACCTTTAAAGTAAAACAACATATAAAATATGGTAATCCTCAATCTGCAGGAAAATTACAGTAGGCGAACGTTTGGAGGAAATGTCAAAGTAAGTAAAAATTAAATAGAGTATTTCTATTCCTTCAATTTTGTGATGCATCTTGACATACTACATCAAGACCTGATAAAAAAATGGAATTGAAATGAAATGACTGCATCTGAACACAAACATGACTGTTGGCAATAGAAATGCTTATTCTGCATTCTTTCACATTTGCAGATCTGAATTAGCTCCGTACGTGCTGGCACATCGCGACACTATTTAGGTCAACCTTTCGAACCAGATGCTTTGAAAATCTACTAGAGTTAAGATGTGGTTAAATGGTCTCACTTTCGTTTCTCCGATATTTTGTTCAATTCTCACAGCGGATCCCAAATACAAGTTGGCTCCGGATATGATATACTGACATCGAATTGCACTGAAAGACGTATAGACATAAAAAAAAACTTGCAATGTAATTGTATTAAAAATAAAATAAACAAAACAGTAGTCTGGTTTTAAATAAAACTGTCTCGAATTCAATTGATGCCGTGTCATTGTAGAAACTTTACCTTAGTAAGAAATAAAATTCTCGTAAAGTTCTAAATTATTTAGTTATTTTTCCAGAACTCTTTGAATCGTGTTCAAGAGGATCACAGTCACAGTGCTCTCCAATTAAATGCCGTTCAATGGCCTTCAGGTTTTAATGTAATAACTAATTTTCCCATCAAGCTAATTCTAGACTCACTTCCTCCAATTGAAATCAGATTGTAGTGGATACAAACCTGTCTTCATCTTTCAAGGTGAACTGCCAGTAAAATTAGACTATTAATTATTCAATCCAGTTAGAGTCTGGAGGTAAGAAGAACTTACAGAAATTAATCTCACGCCAAAACAGTTTAAGACTAATTCTATTGTTACTATTTTCAAATATGTTCTGGTGGAACGCTCTAACTTTTGTTCCAATTTTGTACTCCGTAGTGCGTCTTACTCTTTTCAAGACAGATATACAAGTAACTGGGCGATCAATAGTTTCCGGATCCAGTGACAGCGAATTGAAGGCACTTAAACAGGTATATGGGTCAGTTAGTTAATTTCTTTCATTGCCGTAAAGAATTTCAGCTCACGCTGTTGTCAACATTCTGACACGACTTTAAGCGAAACAAGGAGAATAAGGAAATATCAAAAACATTACTTATTGTGAATTAAACATTGGTATTTCTTGTCATATTTGAAAGTTCCGTGCGCTGATCGGAGATATTATTTCGGAGCATGACGTTTACAAGACCGATAACTACCTGATGCGATGGCTGAGAGGTTCGAATTTTCATTTTAAGATAATATACTTGCTGTGATGCCACGAATATTAACCTGGGTCATGACATGTTAAAGTTATCGCAAAGGGAAATTCTCCTATGGTGGTGATTCTCCTACGTTCACGGGAATGAATATTAATTGTCACAGATTTTCAGGTCTGGATTTTGGTGTTACGATTTCATGTAAGTATAGTATTTGACTTTTATAATTTAGCTAAGAACTTCAATGTTGATGCCGCACACCAGATGTTTCGACAGGTAATGTAAAATTATTTGTCGTGATATTTTATTTAACGTGTTTCAATTGATGGCACTCATCATTCCATACTATAATCTAAACAGGCGAGAGATTGGAGAAAGGATAATCAAATCGACAAAATTTTAGACGAAAACATTACGCTTGGTGCAGTTCCTTACACATTCGTAGGTTATGACAAGGAAGGCCGGCCTGGTAACTATTTTCATTAAAAATTACTTCATACCATATCATTCCTTCGTAGCATTGGGGTCTTGTGATCACTCAAACAGGCAGTGTATGGTAGTTCTTCCAAAGAGGTTTCCTATTACTAAACTACTTTCGTTAGTCTAAATACAGTAATTTTTAACCTATTTCGAGACCTTGTCGACTTCGTAACACGCGACCTAACAAAGGCACTCTAAAATTCTTCCATTTGAATTACCCTCTCAAGTTCTGTGCTTTACAAGAGATAGACTGAACCCACGCTCAAGACCCTTGACCCGACACCCAATTTCCTTAATCCATTAGTTTTGCATCAGTGAGTTTCTGTCAAAATTAGTCGGCAAATACTGGATGTTTCAAATGAATATATCGGGTTTCAAAAATTCATAGTTTCCAAAATAAGGATTAGATATTCAAACAAAATATTTTCATGGCCGAAGAACTTGATTTTCTTACAATTTTGACATTTTTCAATTGTGAAGGATATTAGTAGTATTATAAAATACCCTTGGTCGTAGAAAAAAATAATTAATAGTAGTGTATAAGTACACAGAGGCGCCCTTAA
>JAQFYE010002554.1:0-17664 GCA_034694305.1 Protaphorura glebata
TTTCAAGTGAAACAACTACGGAAATGTCTGAACCACCTTTTCACGTAGTCAACACAATTCAGTTTTTGAAATACACATAAGCAGGCGGAGAGTTTCTGGAAAATTTAGAGATCATCGAAATAGAGTAATTTTTGGAAAAGCTGAAATAGCCATATCGTACAACATTAACTAAGTGATTTTCTCTTCAATCTTGTTTTGGACATTTCACCAATTTACCATCCAGATATTCGATTCTATACAGTCCTCGTATCTCGACACGTGTAATTAATGGTAATTAAATAATTTAATTACTTTTCCAAAAAAAATCATAAAGCTAAGTAAAACTCAGTTTTATTAAAAAGTGCTTCGCTGACTCCCTAGCAAGATGGTTTTGCTTTGGTTATTGATGTATATAATCCTGAATTAAGTCTTGGTTTTTACGATCTCCTCGTGGCCTTTCTGGCCAAGCCCCCTTAATGAATTGTACAGCAGAAAGAAAAATTTCCATTGACAAAAAATTGAGGGGATTCTCCAAAACTTAAAAATCGTTTTAAACCTGGTTGATTGCCGACTCTTGTATAAATTCCCTCCAAAGTTATCAAACTTATTCAGGAGTTTTCTTTGAAAATAAGTTTACAGAGATAACGGTATAACTCAACAAGCGATAATAGCGGATCTATTTGCAACTACAGTCTCCGAATTACTCGTGCAAGTTAACTGAGAATGTAATTATGGAATTTGAAAATAGTAGACATTTCGCAAATATAATGAGTTGGTACGTCATCGAAAGTTATCAAATTCGTGAATAAAAACTTAGCCCATAACACGCCAAAGAACGCAACTCTGAGTTTTTAAACGGAAAATGTCTGTATTCGAATTCTAAATTGCAAATGAAATGAAACAGTACGGCGGCCCCAAATATCTCAACTTCCGTGAAACAAATAATTACCGAATAAGTAAAAAATAACCTCTTAGATATTTCAACCCGAACATGCAATACATTATTGGCAATAACGGAACGGCAACATTCCTCGAAATTCGCTTGCACCCTTGATCCTCCGTGGGGTGTACACCCGATACGCGTTTAACAAAAAAACCAGACGCAACATTTGCAATTTTATAAACTTCACCTTCGCCTTTAGGAATACTCTGACTCAAGTTAACTTATTTATTTCTTTATTTTTCAAACTTCATTATCATGGACTCATCTTCTCGTACATTGTTAATTACAGTTGATGCTGGTGGATTTCAGAAGCCCTCATCGTCGGATATTTTGTGGGATTGTTGAAAGGTCACACAATTATATGAAGATTACTTTTAAGAAGTCTTGTTAGCAAAACCAATAATTTAATTATGAGAATTATTATCACTCTGAGAGACTCCATGATGTATTTTTGCAAGTTTGTCCATCATTTTTATTACGTCCTGCAATGTTAAACATAATGCCAAAAAGTTCTAAACCGCGCCAAGGGTAATTCCAGTCGTGTAAATATTTCTCAGAAGTAATTTTTTTCAACTAATTCGCACTTCAACTAATTCTCACAATAAAAGTATTTAATTGTGAATTTTATTTTGAAATAGATTAATTATTATTCACAATTGTACGTATTATTAATAAATATGCTAATTAGTGGTTCCAGTCTATGGCATGGCAAGTGAATGACAAAAATTGTTTTGGTAGTGGCTTCAACATGAATACGAGAGCCGAAACCACATTGACTATATCGTGTCGTGTCCTTAATTCCGGTCTTCGTGAGTTGCCACCGGAGGAGTTCAAAATCCTGTCAATCTGTCAAAGCATTTAACTTTGACGACGGATCTGTATAATTGTCACTAATGATATTTTTCCTTTTAAATTCAGGCCCAGACAACTTCCACCATTTCATACCAGGCGCAAGTTAGAGAAGTGTCAAAAACTTGACATAAATCCCACTATTTGGCAATGCGATTTGAAGATTGTGCTCTAAATTTGAGCAGAATCCGTCGGAAAGTATTCGGTGGTGCATGGTGGAGGGAAGTTTGAAATTCTGTAACAGACATGAACAAGAAAATGCACGAAAATTTAAAATTTGTAGTTCCGACCGGATTGAGACCAAACAATTTTATTAAAATTCGTATTTCGTATACGTTTGTCGTATATGATAGAAGTACCACGTTTTTTCTCCACATGCTTGAAAGTAATTCGGTATTAGTTGTGTATACTGTCGATTTCGACAATTCACATTGGTCAGCAATGAAAGATGAATACAATTTCAAAATAATAAACAAAAAAATTTAAAAAGATCACATTTTTTAAAAAGGAAGGAAGGAAGTAGGACCATATAGCGTAAAGAAAGTGAATTTTTGTATTAAACTTTCACTTTGGACGTAAGTGTGACTACTGTAAAGTTCAAATTCCCTCCAAGCATACAATCTCCCAGAAAATTAATTTTAATTTGTTACGCTTCAGCAGAACATTCCACGTTTGACATTGCAAGCGCATGTGTGACTGATTGCATTGGACATATAAGCTATTTGTTTTCGACAGAAGAAATAAGAATAACCTTTACGAGAAACATTTTTCCTAAATGGGTGTAATGGATCCTACTACCCCTTAACTTGTGGATTTGCTTCAGAACAGCCATGATAAATTAAAGAGCAAATTAACTTTCAAAATGCAACATTTTATTTCATATTATCCGAAAAGTTGACTTAATCTTCATGTACACGATGCAATTCTTATTCGTCATTACTTCTTTAGCACTATTCACTGACGATGATAGCAGTCACCCTCAGAATGCAGATTTTTTTCAATCTCAGGGCAAATTTTCGGGGGTTGTTGGCACCGGTACAATCCTCCCCAGCCCTTTTACTAACTCCATGGACTCGGACGCGATAAAGACAAGTCGTCGCACCCCCATGATTCGTCATAATTTTAAACTCTACGAATTGAAATAACTCTTGGCTCGAACTCTAACACGAAGAAGAATTAAAATCAGAAGTTAAATAGCATTGCTTTTAGGCAAAATTAACATAGGTTGTAATGGTCGCTAACCAGTTGTTTTAATTTTGTTATCTCCGTAAGCATAGTTTTAATTTTGTCATGAAGTGAAAAGTATACAGCGGGCGTTATTCACCATGACAGCTATATTTTTGGGGGCAGAATGTACATCTTGGGTCGGCGAATTAGCCCTTGGAAGGTGTTCGACACTAAATCCAGTTATTACGGCTGGTGTCAACAACTCTATCACAAGATACCTGGTTCCCTCAAATTCCCAGCAAGGTCCCGGGAAAACTTCTGGCTATACACATGTAGGTATAGTAAGGAAAACACCAGTCATACTAGTCGTCGACTCAGACTCAGTAACGATAGGATTAAATTATGAACCACCCTGTATCTAGTATATAACACTCAAATGTATCACCATCACCTGTATCGGAAAAGTAGCAGAGTTTGGCTCCTTGAGAATTGGAACTCCAAAAAATGTGACACTGGGGCTCTTTGTCTTTGAAAATTTTGTGTCACGGGTTGAAATAACTTTCCCACCACCAGACTCCAAACTCAAATCTGGTTGTCCAATTTTATATGCATCGTACTTTTCAATCATGTTACACATAATTTGATTCACGTCTTCCTTCGTTACAGGAACCTGTATATAAATTTAGTATTTCATTGTCAATTTAAAATTAATCTCGAATTCTGAGTGGTCCAGACAGGCGAAAACGGATAGTATGTACGAATATCTGCTACGATTTATCTAGTCTTTTGGACTGGGACAACTTGATTCCAGAATCAGATAAGATACATAGCTGGTGCTGATATTATGACATTTGCTCATCTGCCTATTCTCAAAATATAACCAGGTAACTGTGAATCTGATTATTCGGAGCGAGGCCATCATATATCATTGGGCGAGCTAAGTGAACGGAGCGAAGCTCTTTATGTTCCACTTGACGGCATTTGGGAATGTTCCCGATGTAGCGCTCTCATTACCGTGGTCACCATTGTTGGTGACGAAGTTTGTCACATCCCGTCATACTCCACTTGATGGCTAATCCACTAAAGCGAGGACATATTCTTGTAACTTCTGTGACCCATAATTTGAGTCATTACAAGGGATGTTCGCGATGTTCGTACTGTAGCGCTGCTATATTTTGAGAAGTTCAAACAAGTTGTCTAATTCCATTGAAAATACTTACACGATCCGAATTGTAAGGAAAAATTCGTAAGTGAGATGGAGATAGAGACTACGGTTTTTAGAGACTACGTTAACGAAAGGATGACTTTTTCCAATGGCGTCACTGCGAGTGGGATTTGACTTCAAAGTTCATCTGAAGATTGCAAATGTTAATTGTTACAATGCATAAAGTCTACAATTAAAGGCATTTCGCAATTTGCCCGAGCTGCATTTATCACAGTTTCATTTTACTATATCCCGATATCAAAACCTTTAATTACTTAGTCATTTGTCTTGATATCTACAAATATCCCAAAGGCGCTGACATTCGCAAACAGAACGGCAAAGGAATTCTTTGTTACCTTATATTGTGCCTGTTCGGAAATGCATTTACACACAATTAAAAACTTTACATGATGTGAATAAGGCATTTATTAACTCAAATTCAGTCAGTCAGTTATAAATTATGTTATAACAAGTGATCTAACCTCCTCATGTCAGATTTTCCTGATTTTCCTGACAAATTGATGTCTTATCTTTATCTTTTAAGTGTCAGTCCAAATAAAATAGTCGCCGGACTAGTCCGGCTGGAACTGGACTAGTCCGGTTTAGACAGCAGTGGGTCATTCACATGCATCAAGACTAGGCCGTATGAATAAAGACAGGGACTACATCGGTAGTAAAGGACTGTCTTGGTTACAACCGGGCAGAAAATCAACGATCTGCAACATCAACACAGATTGGGACCAAATTCCTGAACCCCTCTACGTTGACATCAAGGAATGTGTTCACGTTTTACTGAAGTGGCTTACGAGCAATTACGTGAAAGAGACAAATCCGAATTTTGTGGTGTCGTCGTCTTTAGTCTTTATAAAGTTGCCACCGGGTGGTAAAAAAAACTGATCATAATCCTGTCACTTTGACAATGCCGGTGACATTGACGAGGGACGACTGCAATTCATATTTGCCTTGAGGTTCTTCGGAGGGACTTTTTATTATCAGGTATGCTCCAACCCGTTGGATTTCTCATTTGTATTCTTTGTGGTGGATTGACACATGGATCCGGATGGGCATAGGAATCATGTACGAAAGGTCTACGCTATGACAGACATAATTCAGTTACATTTGAAGAGTACCTGCCTGTATTTCACTTTTTCAGATGGAAATTATATCGTTCTATCGAAATGAAAAAGTGATTACAGATGTAACGATGGCGTTTCTGGAGAAAGTACAAGCGGTCTTGAATCAATTAAAATAGAAATTAACATTTGGTTAATGTGTTAGGATCGTATTTTTAGACTCACGATTTTTTCAGAAAATATTTTAAGAAATATTTGTAGACTTATTCTAAATAAAAGTTCTAGCTCTCTCCAACTCGGACACAATTTTTCCATTCGTGTAAGGTGACTGTCAATTGAGAACAATTATTGGCAAAGGTTGTCAACTTTCTTGAACACGAAAGTGGGGTCTGAAAAATTGTATAAAGTCTTGCGCGTCCTAGTTTTTACCCAGTACAGCAAAGGTTTAATTCGTCGCTCTGATCTGTTTCGAAAAGCTAACACATTTATTTCACCTTCCGATGAATGAGAGCGATTTCAAAATAATTGAATGTTTGATATTGAAGTCATTAGATGCAATAAATATTTACAAGAACCGACTCATCATTATTTCAAATCATTTCAAAAGTAAAAGTCCCACAAAGGAAGCCACTCAATGTGTATGTACTTGAATTCTTTTAAGAGCACCGCTATGAAAATGAAGTCATCAAGGTAATAAAACAACAACTTTACTAACTAATCGTCAGAGATCATTGTTCAAACAATCCCTTCTATCTTATAAATGATTGAGTACCTGAAAAGTCAAATCCGCTCTTGAATTATTTTTCAAATGCGCTATCCTATGAAGCGGTTGAGGCTATGATGGCCATTTTCTATGTTCTCTATCATAAGGTGACGTCATGACCGACTCATATTTTTCAGAAGTCTTGTTAAACTTACCACAGGTATCTAATTGTATTCAAATCACGCTACATGATTTGACTATAATTTCCTTATTCCGTGCACTTTTCGTGCATGTGTTCCCATTTGTAAAATACAACAGTTGCTTAAATTTTCCTTTCTCGGAATGTCCCAAAGGCAAAATTTGCAAATGCCCCTTTAACTTAAAATAAATAAACGTTAACTGCTCAGATCCGCCCTTTGGTGGACATTTAACAATAATTCTTTAATTGTTTTACCCCTGCACATTCAAAGGAAGGTGGTTAGAATGGATGACACCAGTTGAAATGTTGAAACTTTAAACTATGTACTTATGTCATATCTGTAACAGGGTAATGCAAGAGAAAACCAATTATTTCCTGGTCAGCCCAACAATTATGCAGTGAATCTTCATAGAAAACGAACCAAGGGGTGTATTTGTGAGAATGTGTTTTGAATCCCTGTGAAGAGTTTATATGAAACAACCTAGTTACGGAACCACACATGAGTGACAGGATGGACATGACTTCCGGTCTAGGTTGATCGTCTTCCATTGTGACCCAATTCTACGTACTCTTAGTTTACTAGTGCAGCAACCATATTGGTCCTCTGCATTATCGTGATTGGACTATACTTGTAAAAAATAACAAAACTTAGTCATCACGAAAGTAAAAGTATTAGTAAAAAGAACTACGATGGAAATGCACAAGGGTCACTTGTCGCTACCCGTTGAGGTTGCGGCATTGGAGACTGGGGAAATTGGAGGTATACTTTTTATATTGCATTGTACATGCTGTTAAACTTTATTTATTAGAAAGAATACCGTTCTCAGTAACGAAATCGAACTTTTTTTCAAGGGATGCAAGTCGTCAGAATGAATTAAATGTTTCCAAATTATAATTATGAATAAAACAGATACTTGTCTTTTAAAGTACGAGAGTTGTGATTTGTGTTTTCGTGCGTCTTTTGCAAATTACTGATCGTCAATTTTGTAAAAAAATAGTTAACAAAAATCGGTTTATTTTTTTTGGTTTCACATAAAACTTCATTCACATTCTCATCCGTCGAATTCTGTTGTCGCGTATTATTTTTAAGAATTTAAATACTTATGAAACTAGATTTCAGATTGTATGTAGTTCCTGTGAAATCTCAGACGACCACAAAAAAGTTTCGAGACTGAATCTAAGGCATACACAATTTTACATTGACAACCTACGGTTACATTTTTTTAACTTCAACCTCAAAATTCAAAGTCTTGGTTTATAATATACAGATTTCGTCCATTCCTTAAGGGTTCCGGGTGTTTAGTCTGAATGATAATTAAATATACTAGTAAGCAGTCGTCAGCGGTGCTATCTAAAATTTTCTTCGGCTGCAAGGGGAAAGCACAATCATATAACCAACATTGTGGTGTACGAGTAGAACCGTCTGCGTCTGAATTACACGTTAACTTTCAGCTTCAACGGCATAGTCTCTCATTTCTAATTTAGAACTTTCGAATCACTTAAATTTCACCGCAGTAGGGTAAGACTATTTTGTTTACCGCAGAATGATATTTCGTTAGAATGATCCCCATGTGTAAATAATAACCGCATTCATGTAAGCACACAAAGTACAATTACATACTATAATATTAATTATAGTGTTCCTTTATTGCGACACTCTTCATCAAACCCCATCCAGCTGAAATTAGGTTTCCAGTTAGATCACTTCGGCTCAATTCACTTCCAATACAATGATAGAACGGGCAGGGTTAACGTAAAAGTTATTATTTGTGCATAACTATAAGGCGGCAATGAATTTTGAGAAATCCATGGCGGATTAAGGCGAAACTATAAATTTTGAATTTTGAGATCTGCACCTTTTCCTAAGTTTACAGAATATCGTAGCAAATAATTAAAAATTAAGGATGATAGACCTGCATCATAAAAATCTAAATAAGAAGTTTTTTTAATAATAATACAGTGACGTCCAAAACCTTCTTCGTAAAACAGAAATATCAGATATTTATCTTTGAGAATTCGAACTATTCGAACTATTCTTAGCAATATAAAAATATTCCACGTTGATACTTTATTTTTGTAGTAGTGAGAGATGTTGGTGGATCTAATTTCAGACTTTTGATAGAGAAGTTTAATGAAACCGAACTTTTATTCTATCCTAAATATTTTGAGTAACATCACATTTAAAAAAAAATCACAGAAACAAACATTCACGGTATTTGCCAGTCTGTTATAAACTAATTTTACTTCTAAATCTATTATTTCCAACGTAACAAATTACTTTTGGTTATTAATGTTCACCGAAAGAATTCGTGACGTAACAGATTTCTTTCCATTCGGTCGAAAGTACTCAACCCTCCAGCGTGTATTAATGGGAAAAATTGCTTCAAATCATATCTGCCCGAGGAATTGAGCCCCCGTCCTCTGAGGGCACAAGCTATATTTCATGTTATATATAATTTTGGAACTGACTATCGAGATAAAGATAAACTTTACGTCTAAGACTCAGAAATTGATACTAATATGTTAGGATTTACATATGTACATTATAAATAAATGTGACGGTCTGTATCATATCTGAGAAAATTTAATTTCGGGACTGAGAGCCTTTTTTCGACAAACAGCGACATTTACTTAATTAATGACAGTTGTCTGCAGCATGTACAGTGATGTATCATTTCACTGGAATATCAAATAATGACCAGAGAATGTCGTCACCGTAAGGTAGTAGCAAGAATAGAAAATGTTAGCGAAAGCGACCACGATGAGAAATGGATGGACAAGAGAATTCAGGATGATACAACCTTAGTACCACGCTCAATCCCCGACTGTTTCAATGAGGAAAAAATTATTTTTGGACGGGACATAATAAGGAGAATACATGGTGATGTACGATGTACAATGCTCATTGAAAAATGAATGATTGTTCCACATGGAACATCCCGTTGCATGTTCTGAAAAGAGCGGAGATTAGATAAGAAAGAAAATGAAGAAAGAACTTTATCGGAACTCAGATCAATTTCTTTCTGCTCCAGGATCGGAGGTTGAACATGGCCAAATAGGTATTTTATATATATGCTTGGTTCATATGCCACTAGCAGCTACTGCTGAAACAGATCGGTCTTTAGATTAGTGGAACTCACGCCCTTGTAAGAAATGTAAATACCTTACAGAGTAATTTTCTGGACCAACAACATATCTCCCGGTTATGTTAGTATAGCAGGCATCTGGCAAACATGGATAATTAAGATAGTATTGTGGGGAAAAAGTACTGAGCAATTGAATCATTTTGCAGAAAGTTCATTACACATATTCTTATACGTTCAATTGTCAAAGACTAACGTTAACTGTAGTGATCATATGTTAATGAATACTAGTAATTTCGCATGTAGAGCAGCCAAGATTGTATTATTTTTTTTAGCACGATCGGTTCCTGAAAATGTGAATGCCTAGGATTACCTGTAAGAATACTTGACTTTAGTTCTTCAAGTAATTTAATTTCGATGATACTCGTCGGACTTATGAAATTAATAAATAAACAAACAAACAAAAATGTAAACCTACCTAAATATTTTTTAGATTACTATTCGCTGGATTCCAAAAAAAAGTATGCGGCCTAATCCTGACCAGTTTCTCCTCAGAACCTTAATGAAACTGTCTATGAACGAAGATGTGACGAAACGATTAGAAAAGCCTCATATCACCTTTCACTGTTTAATCTATGAAGTCTGAATAAAGTAAATAACCTACAGAAAAAATATTACACATTTTTAATAACTAGTTTTCGAGACATTCAAAGACCCGGTTTGGTTTCATGGCCTGCCGGCCCTGCCCTATCCATCTGCAAACAAGATGATGTTTTCGAATCCAACGTCGTTGTACATGGCATGTGGAAATGCAATTGCTGTACAAGACGTGACATGACGTGATACTCTGGATGACCAAACCCTACCCTGGTGGTTAACGTTTCTGAGAAAGATGATGATAATGATGATGGGTATGGACGTCCAAGTCAAGGTGGTGGTCTCGACCCAACACGATAAAAAATAAGTTGAGTTCAAGTGAAACATCTTATTCAAAACTGTCTTGAGTCAATTTAAAATACAAATACGGACCTCAAACCCCGTATTAAATAATTCTGTCTTAGCCGGGTTGGAGAAGATGCTTAAATAATAATACACGTGTAGACAATGCATAGAAATACAACAACACAAGGCAGGTATAATAATTTGGATAGATGCGATTTTATTCATTCCGTGTGCAATTGAGATTGAGATTATGGTGGATCGATAAAATGAAAAGTTGGAAGTGGACGTCAATTCGTCCTTCTAAATCACACACGTCCGACATTTTCATCTCATAAACTAATCATAGCTTTAGGTCACATCCGTCCGAGCGTCAATTTGGTGAATACACAAAAAACTGACTCACTAGGAAAAACAAGTAATTGACTAATTAAAAAATAGGGTCACTGTTAACTAATATTTCCAATCCTCTTTGACCTCTCAGTTCATACTATTTTTACCTAAAAAATTATTAACACTGCGCAAGGTGTTTGTTTCACAGCAATCGTGTTTCACGGGTTTGGAAAATCTGAATTTTAGATTTTCCGCAACTATACATCGTAGCAATTTTAAATTTTATATAGATTTTTTCACAATATATTTTTAGTTTATCTGAATTCTAACACAATGAAAATCTGCACTACATTTCCGACACCTCAATTAACAGGAGAAGTCGAAATTATTGCTCACTTCTGATGATTTACTTGAGTCATTGCATTATCACAATTCTATTCTTGAGTGTATTCTACTTACAATTGAGTAGCTAAAATTGGCAAATTTGGCAGAAAATTATCACAATCTTGGCACCTCTGGCAGTTAGTTCTCAACACAAAATCAAACGATTGTTCAGGTTATGCCAGGTCAGGTTCTGTGTCGAGAGGACATTTAGTCCATTAGCTCGGTGTGTGCGGAACCCAAATCTTCACTTTCAAAAATCATGAAAGCGGCTCAGACTGCTCAATTTAACAGAGTCGAGAACAATTGCACATACACACACCTTTCAACAAAACGTATATCTCACTTTTGCTCACTTATTTAAAGTTGATCTACGAAGAAGAGGTTTTTCTCCGCTGAAGGTTGGATGAAAACTAAATGATCTCTCCCCTCATACTTCTCAATTGAGTGTATGTTATTTCGACCCACAAACAAGTTTTCCGTTCACTCATGACTTTCCCCAGCTAATTTTAATGGACCAAAACAGTGTATAACTAACATTCCTAGACTGCATTTACGGACCGATGATTTGTTACCCAAAATAATTATTGTGTCCAGTGTTTAAGCATATTTGGCAAACTTGACTACAATTACACACGCGTACTCGCTCGTACAATATATACAAATGGGCGGAGACCGGACGTCACGTCACCTCGGTTTTCGAACACGGTTGGACTTTTGTAAATTCTCACGACTAAAATTAAAAAGCTTTTTATTAATTCACATGAATGTACACACGTATAGAATTTCGTATTCATTATCTGGACCTCATCTTTTTCTCAAGCTATTAATTAATAGTTGACATTGCAAGTTTGTTTGCATTATTATTAACAGGGCTGGTTCATTCGGCTCCGTTTTACAACCTCCAATGAACTCACAGCTCGTAAACTTTTATGACACGTTTGTAGTGTACAGTAATAACATAGATTTTAACGGAAGTTTAAATTGAATGAAACATAACTGCACACAGTACACTCTTATTTACTCAATAAAATTATTTGTATTTATATTTAATCCCAGCGAGCAAAATTTCCGAGAAAATATCTGAGAATTCTCGTACTTAAATTTTAAAGGAAGAGCTCCAACTTAACAACTTCAATTTACTTTTTCTGTTACTTGTACTATCAAAACAAAAACGAAGTGTCGCTCAAGTTAGTTTTAACTTGTTTGAGTTCTCTCGACCTGTGGTTCACAAATGAATATCTCCTATCTTGAATTCGTCGAATATTTTGAAATTTAAATATATGACTTCGAATCTGAAAGTACACAAATAAACTGTTAATTTATGACGGGTCTATGATTTTCCCGCACAAGTAATTAGTAATTAATATCTGTTCTGCCTACGCGTAAAGGAGTTGCTTAACAAAAGCCTAATTTCTTTGTTATCTTTTTGTGTGTTTTGAAAGAATTCATAGGTCGACCTACCCCGACGGGTGTTACATAAATCCGGTATAGACTGCGCTCAGTCAACATCGATTCTAATCAAACTGACGACGAAATGCCATTTATCATCCTCATTACTGGTTTTTTATTTCAGTTTCTAATATGACGCGTGGGTTCTAGACTGGGATGTCCTGTCGAAACACATGTATTTTGTGTTTATCGAGATTAGATGTTCACTCTAATCAAGCATGATATGTGGCTGACAATATTACAATATTTTACAATCATTAGTGACTTAGATAGTTTTCTGTTATTCTATGTATTCCCCTATGGACATCATTAGATTCAGTAAAAAATTGTCTGATAATCCTCCCAACTCAGCATTTCAATCTGATTTACAACTTCTGCGTGAGATTTCTTGTTCATTTAGCTGCAGAACTGCTTCCCGAGACGGGTGCATGTTGGTTTCACCGTAAAACTTTTAAATTTAAATTCGAGGCTTCGATAAAAGTTGCAACCCGGTCTCAAAGAAATAGTACAACTAAGACAAGCTACAATTCACATGAAAATCAAAATCATGTAGACGCCTGATCCCAAAATATCAATACTGTTAATTTCAGTATGAGAGGTTGAAAATTTACCGACACACTTATCGGGAAAAATTAAGTCCACTATTAATTAGTCCTCTATTGAGATTAATAGTCCTCGTAAGTAACCTGGGTATTGAGAAGTGCGTATTTTAAGTTCGACAACACCGTACTGTCTACAGCTACGGGAACTGAATATCTGGCTTTTGTTTTACTTCTTAAAATATTATTATTAATTCTGGTTGGTCGACTTCATGACTTGCCTTTCTGCAAATGTCAGTCCAATTTAGTTTAGATGTTAGAGCAGTCCTTCCCGCTTCCCTATGGGAGAGATTAGATCCCTCGGACCAACGTGGTTTTGTGGCAGCTTGGAATTATTTTCCTCGCTCTGGAATTTCCATACGTGGCATTTTCCATGGAAAGCAAACAATCGATTCAATCTCTATAACCCGTATGCGTTCCTTAGTTGCGTACGTATACCAAGTAATGCATATATTAAATATACGAATTCCAGGCTTAATTGTCTCAGTGTTGAGTAAAAGTTCACGTACAGTAATCCAGAGGACCAAAGATCTCCCGAAGCTGTTTAGTTAAGAAAATTGTTTAACGATATTAATACTCCGATCAGCCCATCTGCCCAACGCTGACATACTTTTCTTTCAGGTTTTTAACGGCAAAAAATTAAAAAAATATATGTAATGGGAATAATCAGCTACAGAAGTACAGACTGAAAGGTAAACAAACTTACACATGCACAAAATGCTAATTTAATTTACAATTATTTGGTCTGTTTAACAAACAAGATTTACAGAGATTCTTTGAGTTGAGAAGTTAAGGCAGACTGTGGGTTTGGTGAGACAAATGGGCAAATTAATGAGCCAGGTGCAGAATTGGACCTGCTGATGGCCGCAAAGTCCCAGAATCAACTTTCAAATCATTCGAATCAATTGTGTTTGTTACAATGGAGTCCTTAAATCCGACGCCCGACGGTGGACTGAATGCGTCGACTGTATTCATTGTACCCTTGTTTTCAAAATCCAACTCCTGGCTTATTTTTATCAAACAGACGGAATAGTTTCTGGACATTTGTCTGTTTTTTTGAAGAGGCAATTGAACCAGATCGTATTCAGATTAAATTTTCATCCGATTTAACCCGGACGTTAAACCGAAAAAGAACTCTCAATTGGACTGAACAGCTTAAATAGTGGATCCGATAAAAAACGGGACTACAAATTTTTTCTTACAATAAACGTAAAAGTTCCAAAACAAGACAAAGGTGAGTTTCAATTCATGTTGAATACCATACAGTTTAAAGCAAAGAAAATGGGTGTGTAATACGTCGCGTTGATTTAAATTGAATGACTGTACTTTAAATTCTCATTGTGACAAGTTGCCGGTTTGTGTAGCAATTACCATGTGCCGAAAAGACACTAGTAGTAGCTCGGGGATTAGGTTTGAATTTCTTGGTGATTTGACCAAATTGAATTTTATTAGCACTTTCGTCTCGAATAAGTTTGTTCATTCAGGTGTGTTCTGCAACAAGTCATATTTCCATTAACAAGTAAACACTGACTTAGCTCAAATAACATCGTTCATATAAAAGGGTTTTTGATTACAGACTGACCTCGGTTGATTTATTGTAGCATCGGCATATGTAGCATTAGTGTGGCGATTTCTTAACTGATGAACAAAAAATGATCAAAGCTGTCTTTAATATTGAAGACATTTTTTAGAACTTTGCTTTCCATCCTGAAAAAATAATAGATTGTAGTTCCGAAAGCTTAAGACAAAACAGAAGTCTTGTTCGAAAAATTGGGTCTGAACTTTCTATTTGTTCACAACATTAGTTTGAAGAAGCAAATCTTATAGCGGAGTCTTACCAAACCGCAATAATTTTGTGATGGGGTGATGACCTGAGCTGGTACTCTTATATTCGTTCTTCCAGAAGAAATATTAGCAACCGGACACTCATACATACATGTGTTACATGTCACAAATTCTACATATACTCCATAAAGAACATTTTCCATGTTCATTTCACACTCGACTAATAAACAAACTCGGCCAATATTTGGGAACGATTAAGTGAAGCTAAACATACAGTGTGTTAAGTGTTGAAGTTTTGTACTAACAAGTTCAAGATTATTTTAGAGTTGTAAATGGATTGACATCCGAATAAATCTTGCAAGGTGGGAATTAATACGATCACTATGGGATATCATACTCCACAATGAACAAGAACATATTTTGTCGCATAGTCAAATGGATCGTTCACGTTTGGTGTTTGGCAGTCTACCAAATCAACTTCTCCGTAACTCAAGAACTACTAAAACAAGTTTGTCCAGGACGAAATATTTTGTAGATCTCAATTTAAAATTTCGTCGATAAATTGGGTTCGATAGCGCTAACGGGCATGGCCTTTAAATAAACATTTGCCACCAGTCCACCCATTGTGTTTAATTTCCAGCGCATCCCCTTTTTATGACCTCAGGTGAGACAAGATTCTATTGTGCCGTTTTCCAAAGGAACAAAAAGAAAATAAACCATTGACCCTTACAGTATTTGTATACTGGAACTTCTGTTACAAGTAGCATTCCAATTGAAGCTGAGATTCCAGAAATGTGTTATTTTGTCCAAACTCTCGTGATTTTTTAATCTCGTTTTTATTCTCGTGACAATTTTAATTTAGAAGCTGAGATTATTCATAATCCATCTGGCAAATGTTATAGAAATGAAGTATAACCGACATTTGAAGAATTAATTGGATTTAATAGTCATAGCCTCCGTCTGTGCAATTGGACTAACAAAACACATGATGATATTCCTATATTTATTATTTTGAGAATAATAGCCCATGTTGAATTGAGCCGTCACCCATATGGCGAGGTGCACGTAACACGACTGCAACTTTGTTCAGAAGTCCGGTTTATATAGAATGAAATCATATATATTTGTGAAGTTCCTTAACCCACAATTTATGTCATTAGTTATATTTGTTCGGATTAGACTTCTTTACTTTCTCCTGGCTTAGAGATGTGAATCGTCCGGCCATTTGTTTCTCCAACCACACTTTAAGAGTTGAATACATTTAGAATAAAACAACTCACTTCTGTAATAATAATATGCTTTTGTATTTTGACTTAAATCTTTTGAGTAATAACAAGAAAAGCTAATAGGATTAATTTAAAGGTTTACACAATTTGTGATATTTTTTATTTATATTTAGCGGACTCAAATCTAATCATTAACTCGTTTAAACTATTGAAATATTCAATTACAATTGCGGCGCTAAAATACATTGTGGCCAGGGTGTGAGGTATCATTGATTGTTGTGATTGATTGTTGTGTGACATTGTGATATCGTGATTCAATTATAAAAGCCAGGGTGACACAATTATTTGAAAGCGGACAGAATGTGTGATTAGGTCTGTTTAGTATTTGATGAAAACTAGAGACATCCACATCCTCCGAAGGGATAAAATTCCTTTCTGTACGCGTGAATCACCGTCGGTGGAACTGAAAGGTAGCTGACCGTGTCGGTTTTTGTTTCGAGTAAACATTTTAGCACTAACATGTGCCATGAATCATCCCACGACATTATTTTTACGAAGTCTTGTTAGCAAAACCATAATTCAATTGTCAGAATTATTATCACTCTGAGAGACTCTATGTTGTTGTTTTGCAAATTTGTCCCAAAGTTCAAATTTCCATATTGAACTTTTTGCTTTGGAGGTAAGTGTGACTACTGTAAAGTTCAAATTCACTCCGACCATACAATCTGCCAGAAAATTAATTTCAATTGTTACGCTTCAGTTGAACATTCCACGTTTGACATTACCAGCATTTGACAACCAGCACATGTGTGAATGGTTGCTTCGGATATCAGAAATTCATTGTTTTCGTCAGAAAAAATTAGTATGTAATATTTGTGAAACATTTTCTAAATGAGTGCACCGAGTGCACCAGGTTCCTGTTAATCTGTGGGTTCACTCCAGAAAAGAGTAAATAAACTTTCAACTGCAACATTTCATTTTATATTCTTCGAGAAGTTGACTTAATCCTCATGTTCTCGATTCGATTTTTATTCATCATTACTTTTTTAGAACCATTTACTGACGATGATAGCAATCATAATCGGAATGGGGATGATTCTCTATCTCATTGTTAATACTCGGTGGCTGTGTAGAAGATGTCATTGGTACCGGATTACAATTCTCACCAGCCCTTTTACTAAATCCATGGACTCGGACACGGTAAAGATATGTAGTCGCACCTCCATGATTTGTCGTTATTTTAAACTTCACAAATTGAAATCGCTCTTGGCTCGAACTCTAGAACGAGCAAGAATTGAAACGAAAATAGAATAAATTACATTGCGTAAAAAACATTTGAAGAGAATGTCAGAATATCCTAAAATTCTGTGAGATATACGTAAACGGGAACTGGAGGTCCTTCGTCCAAAGATGATAATATTATTGGCCGACATTATTTGTAATTCTCACCATTGGCTTGAAGTGTTGAGGAGCATCACCGTTGTCTTCATCGACATATTCTCCGAAGGAATGCGCAGTGCTAAAGTTATCAGGATCCTTCAAACCTGTGATTTCAAATTAGATCAGATTTCCTATTCCCAGCTCCAATCTGCGCGTACCCTATGTCTTACTCACCATGGCAGCAATATTTCTGGGGGCCGAATGTACACATTGGGAGGGTGAATTAGCCTTTGGAAGGTGTTCCAAACTAAATCCAGTTATTACGGCTGGTGACACTAATTTTATTACAAGATTTCCGGTTCCCTCAAA
>JAQFYE010002555.1:0-17663 GCA_034694305.1 Protaphorura glebata
TCAAAGTCGCTCAGAATGGTCTGAAACGTGCAAAAATGCCGCAACACATATCTACTCGGTCCTTAAGACCGTTTATTTTGTTTGTTTGGGTGAACTAATAACGGGTGAAGAGAACTGCTCTTAGAATTCGAAAAAATTTGTACTTTCAAATTTAAAAATTAAATCCAATTGAAGATAAAACGATTTCTTAAACGATAAGTACATAGTGGACTTTTTGACGAAGGGTCTAAGCGTTTCATTTTGCATTGTTCCCTATAAAATGTGTGCAATGTGTTTCCTCGGAAACAACCCTGGAATGGAAAGGCTAAATTGGAGTGATCGGAACCGGATTCATCTTACTCACGAGAGAACTACCCGGGGTGCTAAAAACCATTCGGCCACAAAAATTCATAGCGGTTGCTGGGGTGGCCAAACTTGTTACGTCGAAGTATTTTTGTTCGACGGCGATTGTTACGGCCACAAAAAAATAAACCAGTTTTTTGAAAAAAGTTATGTGAAAGAAGTTTTTCACATTCTAATTTATTATTTTCAGGATTTCAACGAATTTCTGAAAAAAAATTCTGTTTCGTTTTTAAAATTTTTTTTATGTCTTAAGATCAGATTTTGGGGAAAGTTGAATATGATTCCCCATGTCAAAATCCTGAGAAGAAGATTTTTTATACCCCTCTTTGCACTTTTTTCAAAAAACTTGTTTATTTTTTTTTGTGGCTGTAATAGTGACCGTCGAACAAAAATATTTCGGCACAATAGGTATGTCTTCCTAAGCAATTAATCGCTACTATGTGGCTGAATCGGTTTTTAGCACCGCGGATAGTTCCCTCGTCAGTACAAGTTTTTCAAGAAAAAGTATTCTATGCCTGGAGCAACCGCTTGGGTCCGGTTTCAAATTGGGTCCGCTTTGCATACCCCGCTTGGGTCCGCTTGGGTCCGGTTTCAAATCGCACAAATGCAACTGCGCAGTCTAAGCATTCCCAAAATAAGTTCCAATTCTTCGACACAAAAGTGACCCTAAGTTATTTCTGTTTCCCTCACTGACAGTGAAACAGAGACAGAAGTCGCAGTAGGTGTGAGTTTTTTGTTCCATGAGCTAGTCGACAACACAGTACATTTTTAAACAAGTTTCCCCTCAATAATTATTCAAGATGCATGCCAACACATCACCAGGCGTTACCATTAATTCTGTCTCCGTCGACGTCAATTACATTACTCAGTCCTCTTAGATTTAAATCATCAAGGAATGCCGAAACCATAGTAAAGAGTAGTACAGAGTAGTTAAAAAATCCAAACCCAAGACAGTTCAGTATTTTCTCTAAGATAAATCGGTTGTTCATTGCGAATGCACACCCAAAATTCTTGTTAGAAACAAAGAATAAGTTCGTCATTAGAAGTGCCAAACATGGTACCAGTTAGGTAACATGGTGTGCAAGATTCCCCTGCTTATGTTATACTCGTGCTTTTCTTTATCTACGGTGGGGTTGTCGCTTATTATCGTAAAACAAATCCATTTCATTATTCCTTTAGAATTCAACTGATCGAGGAGTGTGGAGAATGTCAGACGTGGAATTGATTAGAAATGACTGGAAGCTCGGAGCGGATGTTCACATGAGTGTAATCCACACAAGACTTGACTTGCAACAGAGAAGATTAGAAGGGAGCGAAATCAACAATGGTGATCAGCACGTTGGATCAAAGACGGTTAAGCAGGATGTACATTCGCAAACAAGGGTCCAAACTAGACACAATTACAAATGCGACTTTTGTCCAAAAATATTTACCTCCTTCAGTGCTGTGACTATGCATAACAGAACACACACAAACGAGAAACCATTTCAATGTAGAATTTTTGTCAAATCGTTCTCACAGTTCGGCAATTTGACCACGCACATCAGAACACATACAGGGGAGAAACCATTTCAATGTGAAACTTGTGACAAATCATTTTCTCAGTTCGGGAATTTGACCAAGCACATCAGGACACATACAAAGGAGATGACATATAAATGTGGAATTTGTGCCATCACATTTTCATGGATCTGCGATTTAACTAAGCATTTCAGAACACATTCAGGGGAGAAACTATTTCAATGTGAAATGTGCGTGAAATCATTTGCTCAGTTAGACAATTTGACCACGCACATCAGAACACACACTGGGGACAAAACATTTAAATGTGACATTAGTGCCAAATCATTTTCTCAGTTAAGCAATCTGACCACGCATATCAGAGCACATACAGGGGAGAAGCCATATAAATGTGAAATTTGTTCCATATCATTTACTCATTTAGGCGATTTGACCATTCACATGAGAACACATAGGGGGAAGAAAATAATTAAATGTGAAATATGTGCCAAATCAGTTTCCCAGTTAGGAAATTTGACGACTCACATCAGAACACATACAGGGGAGAAGCCATTTAAATGCGAACTTTGTATTAAACAATTCTCTGAATACGGCGACTTAACTACGCATATTAGAACTCACACAAAGGAGAAACCATATAGGTGCTCGGCTTGTTCTAAATCATTTAGTCTATCATCACTGCTAAGAAGTCACACAAGAACTCACACTGGCGAGAAACCATATATATGCAGCATTTGCGCAAAATCATTTGCGGAGTATGGCAATTTAATTAAACATATTAGATGTCACACGAAGGAGAAATCGTACACTTGCGGGTTATGTTTTAAGTCATTTTGTCAATCATTACAATTAAGGAATCACATAAGATCTCACACTAAAGGGAAACCCTGCATATGCAAGATTTGTTCAAAATCATTTGAGGAGAGCAGCAAATTAACTAAGCATATTAGAACTCATACAAAGGAGAAAATATAGAATTTTACTATTTCTACAGAAACATGTTCTCAACTTACATCGTGTAAGGCATACTGGATCTCGCACGGCGGTGCAACTTCTTAAATGTAAATTGTGCGATTTGAGTTGGTGAATGTCTCACACATACGGGGGAGAAATTTCTCCAATTGTTCAGTATACGCAATACGGTTCACGAGATCCACAAATTTAGTGCAGAGTATTATAAGCGAAGTAATCATACAATCGATGCTTCTACGAAATTGTTTTTATAACTGTTGAATTCCACGAAGTGTATAAGAATTCACAGGTCCTAATTTGAATTTGTAAAATTTTGCATTATAGATTTTGTAAAAATATAATAACATAATGAATTTCCTGTACGATTTGAACAAAATTATCTGTTAAGCATATTTTTCACGGTTTCACGTTGTTGTGAGAATTTTAGCGTTGTCACCAAGGAAAATCGCCTGCTGGTTTATTCCTGAACTGTACTATAGCTATAGTTTTAATTCCGTGTCATTAGAAGTTGTTTAATTTACTTAATGAGGATTAGAGACTCTTGATAGCACGAATGATAAGCGGGTTATCTGAGATACTCTCTGTTGTTAGATCTTCTCACATAATTAATGGCTAAAATTATTATTTTTTGATTAAATAATTATTACGTACTATTGTCCCGTTTCTCTTCACTCTTTAGTGTGAAAAATGTGTTGAAAATAAATTTGTCTAGTTAGATATTCCCAACACTACTTTTCACTTGCTCAATTCTGGAGTTCGCTACAATTGTAAAAGGTGTAAAATAGTAATTACTGACAAGAACTATTGAAAAGCGTCATGTAATGTACGGATTTTTCAGAGTAATGTAAAAAAAAAATTACAATGACTTGACACAAACTGAATGTTTTAATGATTTATTTATTGATTCACACCCGGTGGCACGCACGATTCACCGATTTCGACTCAGTGCATGCTAAATAACAAAGAGTTTAATTTCTGCTCATTTTTTTTTCAAATTACAGTCGACAGTTCAAATTATGTTTGTCTTTAGAGCGAATCGTAGCATTTTCTAGCATTTAAGCAAACAGCTGCTGAACAAAATGAGCTATTCCGAAGCAATTCGCAATGATTGAAATATTTGTATCCGAATAGGATATATCTTTCTATTCCAACGTACTATTCAGAGAGTGTATTCAAAAGGGTACGCAGTTGAGGTGTCGAGGTGTTACGCGTTACCCCGTACATTCGGTAGGTATGAAGGGTGTGGACAGCCAGAAAGTTTTGGTTTGACTCCGTACGCGTCGTTACGTTGTATTGATTGAATTTTTGATTTAGGGTCATAATGGAAACACCAGGTGTCATACCCGGTGACCAGTGCGCTAAAGAAATTGGGTTCACCATAAATACATTTTGAAGTCATCTTACGGAACTGAACTCTATTTCGTTTGTTAGAATCGTTTAAAATGGAATCGACGCACAGCACACTAATTTTTGACAGCTCAAAGTTTGCAGCCAAGGTTTAATGCTACCAATTTCCAGAGAATCCACATTCTTAGCTAACATGTGCACCATAATTTGATTGACGTGTCTCATTTCGGAGATTTTTATTTAGATTTGTACTTCAATGCCTCAGATTTTACGAATCTGGAAATTCGAAATTCAATGCTACCATTCATAATCTTAAACGCAAGTATCACGTGTCAAAATATTTGCAGAGATAAAACATATTTAGGGCTGTAATTGACCATCATTCTGTGGAACTAACCTGAACGCAACTAACCTGAACGACACATCAACCAATGCACGGACATTAATTTTAGTTTTCTATTGGACGCAGACTTGGTCTGTAGTTACATACAAAAGTGCATTTTCATTTGATATTTGCTTGCCCTCGCGTACGTCATGTCCGTTGCATGTTAATCAATGATTAGTCATCCGATCATCCTCACCTATGTTTTGTAATAAGAGAAAACCCAACGTACGTTGTTCAGGTACGAGAATCCAACGACGGTAGCCACATTTCCGCCATTTTGATGAACGGAAGTCTGAGCAAACTAATTTCTGAAAAGTTTCATTCGCTCTTCTTTAATTTTATGTGGTCCATCATTTCAGAATGAACTGTTACTGTTTTAGAAAAAGTCCTTTTCTCGTAATATGGGCACTATCTCTGTGTCAATTGGAAAGTTATCCAATCTCTACAAGTTCTACCTTCCCAATACAGTCTACACAAACGGGGCTACTTTAAAACAAAAGGCCAGCTGAAGGAAGGGATGCATTTCTTACAATACAAGTGTTCTTAGAAAATGTGTTCTGGGAGTAACCGCTCAGGTCCGTTCTCATTTCGTACGAGCGCAGTTGCGTTGTACTTCTGTAATTGTTTCTCGGTTGTCTCGAAATAAGTTCCGTCACAGAGTCGCCACAGAAAGGACACTAAAATTATTTCTGTCAACCTCACCTAAAAAGGGAACTTTTGTCTGGCAGGCACAAGTTTCATTGATTCTGAATTCAATGTGTCGTGAGCAAGTCAAACGAACCACATGTTTTTAATATTCTCCACAAATACACGCCGTAGTCAACGCCAACAACTCACCATGTGTTCAGATTAATTTTTACCCAACTTACTTTGTAATCCAGACTATCAATATATTCAGAAATCTTAGTACTGTAAAATTCAATAACTTGAAACATACATAAGACAATTCGAACTTCTGTGAAAATAAATTGTGGAAATTGGTGGTGGAGATTGTCAAACACATACTCGGACGTTTAGAGTTCTGTTAAGTCCACTGTATAAATTCCACCGTTTGAACAAGTTTCCATGTTCTGTAATTTTCACCACCTCCAACTCAACTGCTCATAGCGTAAAGTTTGAATACCAAACGCTAACTGAGAAACACTTGTTCTAAAAAGGTATACTTTTTGGATTTGATGCTTTAACCATTGCTGGCTAGTTCCAGAAAAATATAGTCGTTAAATCGAAAGGATACCGCACAAAGGGCATGGAAAATGCTTTTTCATCAGAATCGGCTGCAATTTTGATATGTTATGTTGTGTGTAGCCCTTGGCCTCCTGAACAACTTTTGTGAAGTACCCAACACGAAAGGTCAACTCTGGTGACCACCAGAGGTTACCAAAGTTCGACCTTGGGTTCCCTCTTAACGTACAAAATGACCCCTACAAAAGTTGTTCCACTCAGTGGGACAAGCAACTTTTTCCTCTATCATTTATCTCTGCGGTCAATCCCCGGGGTCACAGGTCAATCTGTAGACTCGTGGCCGTGATGCTGACATTGACCTGCGACCTCGGGGATTGACCGCAGAGAAAAATGATAGTGAAAAGTTGCTTGTCTCACTGAGTGGAACAACTTTTTTAAGGGTCATTTTGTACGTTAAGAGGGAACCCAAGGTCAAACTTTGGCGACCATTGGTGGTCACCAGAGTTGACAGTTCGTGTTGGGTCCTTCGCAAAGTTGTTCTGGAGATCAAGGGCTACTACATATCAAAATTGCAGCCGATTCTGACGAGGAAGTATTTTCTATGCCCTTTGTGCGGTATCCTTTTCCAACCGTTACTGTGGCTTATAAACAAACATAACCCTTCGACTTCATTCTTCACGGATTAGGGACATCGATTCCGGTCACTTTCGGTTGCTTTCCAGTAAAAACCGGGAATGCTTTCTCGCATTGTTTGATCAACTAAGAGTCTCGTTAAACAAGATTACACATCACTATCACCACAATTAGGTACTCAACCACCCAACGAACGCAGAACATATTTTTTACTAATCACGGCGAGGACGTTCGTGGATGTGTACACTACATACCTAATAACCGGTGGCTAAGAGTGGTATTTGTGGACTTACACCGTTGAGCCAAACGTTGTAATGGAGTAATCGATGCACACAATAGAAAACCAATCAATCCTGCATTAAAAACCAACAATGTTCACTAAATAGTTAGTTGGAAGTGGGATTGTCGTTAATGATTGAAAACTGAAACCCTTTTGTAATTTATTTAGAGTGCAACCGATCGACGAGTGCCAGAATAATGTCAACCGCGGAATTGATCAGAAATGACTGGAAGCTCGAGGCGGATGTTCACTTGAGTGTAGTCCTCACAAGACTCGGCTTGAAACATGGAGGATTCGAAAGCAGCGAAGTCAGCAATGGCGACGAATACAATGCATCAAAACATCTGGAATGTTCAAAGGAATCACTCCAATGCTTAAACTGTCAAAAATCATTTGCATGTTTCAAAACATTGAATCTTCACATCAGAACACATACGAGGGAGAAACCATTTAACTGTAAAATTTGTGCCAAATCATTTTCTCATCTCGGTAGTCGGAATGCTCACAGTAGAACTCACACGAACGAGAAACCGTTCAAGTGCCCCGCCTGTGACAAATTATTTACTCTAGCAAAATATTCAAGGAGTCATTTAAGAACTCACGTGGGTGAGAAACCTTTTAAATGCAATATTTGTGAGTGGTCATTTGCGTACAAGAACAATTTAGATAGACATATCAGAGCACACACAGGAGAGAAACCTCATAAATGCATTTTTTGTTCAAGATCATTCACTACCTCCCATGATTTGGCCAGACATACCAGAACACACACACGAGAGAAACCATTTAAATGTAAAATTTGTTCAAGATCATTCACTCCCTCCCATGATTTGGCCAGTCATGCAAGAACACACACACGAGAGAGACCATTTAAATGTAATATTTGTTCCATATCATTTTTTCAGTCCGGAAACTTGTCTAAGCCTATCAGAAGACACACAAGGGAGAAACCATTTGAGTGTGAAATTTGTAGTAAAGCGTTTTATCTGTTCGCTGATTTGACTATGCACATTCGAACACACACAGGCGAGAAACCGTTTAAATGTGAAATCTGTAATAAACAATTCTGTCGATCGAACTACTTGATTTCACATATTAGAACTCACACAAAGGAAAACCCATTCGTGTGTCTGGTTTGTTATAAATCATTTTCGGTGAAGTGCAGGTTAACTAAGCATATTAGAGTTCACACAAAGGAGAGACCATATAGGTGCACGGTTTGTGATAAATCATTTTCTCAATCGTCACATTTAAAGAGACACTTAAATACACTCCACAACGAAAAATCGCTCAAGTATTAAATTAGTGCGAAATCATAGGTTTGTTCTGAAATTAGCCGAGGCTGGCGAAATCGCTGTGAAAAGCCAAATGAGTGTTAAACAATTCAGTCAATCAATCCAACAACTAGACTTTACACCTTAGAACTGACACAGGGGAGAAGCCGCTTACATATCATAATTATTATTTGTGCTTCCTTTGGCATTTAACCAGACTCATCATATTTCCTAGATATTCCTTAAATTAATTTAATTATTATTATTCATTAATAAATTTATAGTTAATTAATTATTCATAATTAATTCTGTGGAATGAAACGGTAGGTGGATTATGTATAACAAAATGTTTTATTTCCCTACAACCTCACGTACTTGTACAAAAATTTTACTATCAATGTGTACCAATACTGTTACGTTTCTACGGTTAACTTACAATGGAACCTTTCCAAATGTTCGTCGAATTTTGACCTGAAATTTTTCTGCAAATTCATTCACTTATGCTAACACAGTGTGTGAAATATCTCGTGCCGCTTTTGCCGCAAAATGCTTTAAGTGACCTCCAGAGGTCAAGATGTAATGTAACATGGATGGGGATTTGAGAATCTATTTCCTCAAAAGGCCTCATTTGTGTGTTAATAGTGAGGCCTTCTGAGGATATGATTTCTCAAATTCCCATCTATGTACATTACATCCTGACCTCTGGAGGTCACTTAAAGCATTTTGCGGCAATAGTGGCACGAAATATTTCACACACTGTGTTAGCATAAGTGAATGAACTTGGAGAAAAATTCTCAGGTCGAAATACGACGAACACTTGGAAAGGTACCCTTTTCAGTTGCATTCTATAAAGTTATATTTATAATGCAGAAATAAATGTGTAATGCGTAAAGGGAGTTTCCCGAAATCCGATTTTGTTGCTAAAATTAACCGGAAATATGTTCAATTTGTTAGTCGGGTCGTCGAAAGTTCTGTTTACGGAGGGAAATGTGGAATTGAAAATGTTGGAGTGGTACTCTGCTTTCAAGGCATACTCATTGTGTTGAGGCGTTGTATAAGAATTATTTAATTACTTCTAGTTCAATACTAATAAGATAAAAATTAATAATACAAAAATTAGAGGGCGCTAGATTTATTTCAGACTTTAACCGTGATTAAATGTTTGAATAATTTGTTTTGTGTGCTGATCATGGAAGTTAATCACACAAGACCCATATTATTCAAATTTGGATGAATTATAATAAATAATCGTGTACATTTGAATATTAGAAGTAAATAGAAATAAATAAATAAGTCTATTTATTAAAAAATAGGTGCGAGTACTCAAATGAGTATTGACGAATGTGAATTAATGAGTCTTAATTTTTTATGTTATACCCTGACGTCTCTGCAAGGGATTCTATTTTACATTGTCAAAAATATCTATCTGCGTTTTCTTTTCAAATGGCAACCTGAAATGTAGCATGTGAAGGTTGAATTCTATAGATACGGGTTTTCCTAGAATATGTACTTTCGGAGCAAACCTCTCAAGACCACTTTTGTATTTGGTACGAACGCAGGTGCGTTGAGTTTGTGTAATGGTTCATGAGTTTTCTGAAAATAAGTTCTGTCAGTACGTCGACACAGGTATGCCCCTAAAATTATTTCAGTGTTCCTGTGACACCAGCACAGCATAATTGAACACACCATACATTTTATAATACTTTTTTCCCGAATAATTACACACACACGCCACATGACAACAACTTAGGAAATGTCTGCATTTATTATTACAACCTTACTTTAACTCAATTTACTCATTCGAAAACTAAAGCGTTCATGTCAGAAACGTCGAAAACTCCAAACCTGAACCAATTCGAATTCGAGCTACTGTGAAGTGCTAAGATAAATGTACATTTAGGTGGTTACCTTTGCATTGCTGGTGGACATTTCAAATGGATTTTTTATCGCCTAAAATTATTGTTATAGTGATTATAATACGTATAAGTGTAAGGATCATCAACACGTGAGCATTTCAAATGTACATGACTGAATTTACAACTAATTAATTAACAAACAAAACTGAATCTAAAATCTTTTTTTAATTGCCTTATTTATTGAATGACCAACTGAAATGCGGTCAATGTACGGACTGCAAACTCACAATAGAACGTCGTGAACTGTAAGTTCGGGAAAAATATGAAACTCGGTGGATTGGTCAATAAAAATATGTTGATTCCGAAAGTCATAATCACTCGGGCTCCCATTGCGCTTTCGATCCGCCCGGTGGGGTCAAAGTCCGCAATGGGAGCCAGAGTTATTATGATTTTCGGAATCTACATATTTTTATGGACCAATCCACCAGGTTTCATATTTTTCCGGAACTTACAGTTCGCGAGGGTCCATTGTCAGAAGAGTGGTCCGATGTTTAGTGGCGACTGTATTTTCATGTCTGCACATTCATTATAAGTTATCTAGAATGGAATGATCGGATACACCTCACACACTATAGGCGTTTCCCGAAAATCTATTCAGGTCTTGGAGCGACCGCATTAGAGTCTGAAGGGAGAGGCAGAAGTTGCTGTGGCAGTGAATTACTTGTGCCATGACGCCATGAGCTACTAGACGTACACCAAACATTTTCAAACACTCCCCAATAATATTACACTCTACGTGCCCACATATCACGAGGTGTTCGCATTAATTTTCTTGACCTAATTTTTTTACAATTTACTAATTTCAGAATAAAATCATCAACGAATGCCCAAAACGGAGTATAGAATTCTGCGAATATTCCAAACCCACAACAATTCAAAATTATTTTCAAGATAAATCTGTTGATTATCGCGAGTGTTCACAGTTTGTGAAAATTGTCAAACCGACTCTTTGACTCCTAGAATTCTTGTTCGAGAAAAAGGGTAAGTTTTATCATTATAGTGCCGAACCTAATAAGTTGAATAACGTCGCCCTCCTTAAGTTGCACCATTTAAACAAGTTTACCTTTACAGTATATTTTATCAGGTGTGGACCCGTCGATTGTCGATCATCATCGTAAAGAAAATCCGTTTCATAATTCCCTTAGAACTCAACTGATCGAGGAGTGTCAATAATGTCCGACGTGAAATTGATCAGAAGTGACTGGAAGCTCGGAGCGGATGTTCACTTGAGAGTAGTCCTCACAAGACTTGACTTGGGCCAAGGAAGATTAGATGGGAGCGAAATCAACAAAGGCGATCGCACCGTGGAATTAAAGAAGGTTAAGAAGGATAAACCGTCGCACATAAGTGTGCGAAATGGAAAGAATCACAAATGCAACTTTTGCTCAAAATCATTCGGTCAATCCATGGATTTGAACAGGCACATCAGAACCCATACCGGAGAAAAACCATTTAAATGTAAGATTTGTGCTAAATCATTTGCTCAGTCCGGCGGTTTATCTAGTCACATCAGAACACATACAGGAGAGAAACCATTTGAATGTGAGATTTGTGCTAAATCATTTGCTCAGTATGGCGATTTGACCATTCATATCAGAACACATACAGGCGAGAAGCCATTTAAATGTGAAATATGTGCGAAATCATTTACTCACTCCAGCGATTTATCTAGGCATATCAGAACACACACAGGGCAAAAGGCATTTGAATGCAAATTTTGTTCAAAAAGATTCAGGTTATACTCTTATTTGAATGCACATATCAGAACACATATAGGGGAGAAGCCATTCAAGTGTGAAACGTGTCCCAAATCATTTTCTGTGCTCTGCAGTTTGACCAGTCATATCAGAACACATACAGGGGTGAAACCATTTAAATGCAAACTTTGTGCAACAACATTTTCTAACCTCAGCAATTTGAAAACGCATATCAGAAGACATACAGGGGAGAAGCCATTTAAGTGTGACACGTGCCCCAAATCATTTTCTGTGTTCGACAGTCTAACCATTCATATCAGAACACATACAGGGGTGAAACCATTCAAATGTGAAACGTGTCCCAAATCATTTTCTGTGTTGTGCAGTTTAACCAGTCATATCAGAACACATACAGGGGTGAAACCATTTAAATGTGAAACATGTGCCAAATCATTTTCGCAGTCCAGTAGTTTGGCCAGACATATCCGAACACATACAGGCGAGAAAGCATTTAAATGTGCAGTTTGCGCCAAATCATTTGCTCAGTCTGGCTATCTGACTGGTCATATCAGAACACATACTGGGGAAAAGCCGTATAAATGTGAAACATGTGTCAAATCATTTTCACAGTCCAGTAGTTTGGCCAGACATATCCAAACACATACGGGTGAGAGAGCATTTAAATGTGCAGTTTGAGCCAAATCATTTTTTGAATCCGACCGTTTGAACACGCATACCTGAATTCACGCAGCTGACAAACCATTTAATTGCGAAGTATGTATTAAACAGTTTTCTCAATCCAGCGACTTGATTCGTCACATTAAAACTCACACAAAGGTGAAACCATACAGTTGCTTGCTTTGTTCTGACTCGTTTTGTAAACCATCATAATTAAGAAATCACCTAAGAACTCATACTTTGGAAAAACCCTTTGTATGCAGCATTTGCACAAAATCATTTGCTTTGAAAGGAAACTTATCTAGACATACTAGGACCCACGCAAAGGAGAAAATATATAGGTATACTGTTTGCACCGAATAATGTTCTCAATCTGTACTGTATGACGCATGCCGTGTCTCCTACGGCGAGGTAAATTGAAATGTAAATTTTTGTGATTGGACTTGGTGTATCAGATCAAACGGGGGAGAAAACCTTAATTTCTTAAAGCTGCGTAAAATAATTTACAGGTCCAATATATTTAAGTGAATCTGTTATAACCCGTGGAGCGGATAAACCATACAATAGATATAGGTTTTTGTAAATTTTACAACTTCGAATTCCACGAAGCGTATAAAAAATACAGTGATCAATTAATCTGGACCAAGAATTCTGGACTGATTTTCGGAGTTACTCTGCACAGTTAGGTTTCACACAATTAATGTTTAAATTTATTTTAATTAATTATTTATGAGTTAGTATTTTCCAGAAAGAAAAATATGTTAGAAATATTTGGCGTCTGTTTTGATATTCTCACTACTACTTGTTACACGAATTGCTGAGAACAATGGAAAAATAAAATTACAACAATTCGACACGGACAGTGTTTAAATCATTTAATTATTGATTAATACTACGTCGCCGTCGCAAGCAGAATCTACCAATTTCAACTCAATAGAGTGTAGAGTTTCTCCTCACATTTTTTTCATTGCATTTCAAACTAGGAAACGGAAAGTGGAAGGCCGGTAAGTTACGTGGTTTTACTACTACGCTTGAAATTCCATACTATGACCAAAAAATAACATCCACCAGCAGAATAAAACTGTCCCGTATGATTCAATTTTAACTAGATTAAAATACAAATGTAATTAACCAACGAGACATTAGAGTAATGCTTCAAGACTTGTTTTGTTTCAATATTTCAAGGATTCATTACAATTGAGATACTACATTGTAATGTTAATGTACCAACCAATCAGGGCAACTCCTATTCACTTCCCGAAATTGTGGGTGCAGTAAGAGTTTGCCTGAGTATTTAATTTGAAATCCAACAAGCTATGCATTGCACGTAGGCGTAGGGTGTGTATGTATGTATATTAAAGGGGAGGTAACAGGGTAACCTCCTCGTTACCGTATGGTAACACGTGCGAGAATTCTACAATTGGGTCATCCTAAATCAGATTAAATATGATCTATACATAAGGAATCATAATGGAAATAAGTTAAAATCGATACACCCTCAAAATCAATATTTATACCATACTCATCGCATTTAAAATGTTTGGAGTATGAACGGCTCTCTTCCCTTTAAATTCAGGGCTTTTAACCAGTGGAGAGGTGAGCCGTTTGGAATTATTTTGAGAAATGAGGGTGGTGAATGGGCTGAATATTTTAATCCTTACTACAGGGTGTCCCGTAATTATAGACGCCACTGGTGTGTTCCTGGTTTTCAAGAATAAGTCTGAGCGGTATAAAAGCTGACTAGAACACAGGTTGGAATATATGGATCTGTGCCAAATGCCGGATGGTAATAATGTTTTTAGGCTCTGAGAGTGCAAAATTAAGAAAGTCCGTCGTATCGAACACACCCTTCGTTAACCATACAAAGTTAGAACTTTTAAAAAGAACTTTCGACATGAAAATTAATTTTTGAAATTTGAAAAATTCATAGTTTTTGGGAACCATGAATTTTTGGTAGTGCTTACATTGATTTGAAACAACAGCTCAAAAAGAGACAAAAACGAAAAATTCATAAAAAGATGTCAAAATGTAGAGTTAAATTTATCTAAACAAATTGTACTTGATAAATTTGGATACATTTCAGGATTGCTGATAGGTACAATGAGGCTCATAATTTCTGTACCTCTCGCTTCCATCATCGGGAGTCTGATGTCTTCAATAAAAAGTTACAGTCGATATCTGTTCTCATTAACACGCACACAGCGAGTGAGTCTAGGTTGTTTTATATCATGCATGCTTCATGAATTCCACGTTGTGTTAACTGCTAAATATTTCTACTGAAACCATCCACCTTGTGTGTGTGTGTGAGAAAGATCGGTGGCAGGTAGCTATGGAATGCCTTGTACAAATATTTTGAAATATTTGAACGATTACATTTAATTTTTGACGTGGAAATGTCTAATCTTTTACTCTCCTCAGTAATACATTCTGAGTTGCAGAACACAAAAATGACCGTTAGAATTATTTTATTTTTATCTACCCAAGCTGGTAGTTTTTGAGGGCAAAATGAACTGACTGAGGTCGACATTCCATTCACTTTTGACTTGCATCTTTCTAATGGACAAAGTCTGTGGTTGGTTTCCAAATATTACTCGTGCACAGAAGTCGCCTACACTTAAACGGTGTGTGCGTTATTCTCGGTAGGTGTGTTTCTAAATTATACGTTTAAATAAATAAGTGTCGAGAATTCTCGTAACAGTGTTTGTGCACATTTAATAAAATAAATTATCCACATTTGAGACTTACGTTTCGCATTAACGACTGTTCAATAGAAAACACGCGGATAGTTGTGAATATCATTAAAATCTGCTAACCTGAATTGCAGATCTTGCCAACTCGATCTGGACTAAAGTTTGGAACATACATAGTTATTTCATTGGGTAAGTCTTGTTTCTATAAAATTCTATAAAAGCAAGTAAGTATGATTTTTAATTGGATAATTATTGGATGTCGTTTTTCGAACAAAACTCCTCATTTATCTTTCTGAATTTTAATTAATTCCTTCCGACTGACAAAGTTTTACTTCTAGCCTACTTCATATAAAGTTATCAAATACATATAAACATAAATCGTCTGTTTAAAAGAATAAATCGAAGTTGTCACATCGTTTTTACTGCGAGGATAAGTAACGTGGTCCAAATCGGATTGATCTACAGGGTGGTTCGGATCCTTCGCGCCCCCCCCTTGCCAGCCAAATTCGGGAGTGTCGGACAAAAAGTGAGATATGCAGTTTGTAGAGAATCTTATGTGGGATCTGGAAAGCTATTCCGCTTGAAAATCCGACCCGCGTAGCGGTGCTGACGACGGTTTAAGTAAAAAAAACGGCATGACGCCAAAATGCTTCTACAAAAGCATGACCAACGTAAAAATTTAGAAATATCTGTCGACGTCACCTTTTGGCAAAATAATTAAACGGAATTTCTAAAATTTTGTTGGACCGGTTTGCAGAAAACCGATTTTCCGCTGTTAGGGCGTTTTGGTGAAAACCAAGATTTACCCCTGCAAATGCTTTGACACCGAAAAATCGAGTTTCTCCAAACCGGTGGAGCAGGTTGAAAATTCTACCCGGTGGAAAATACTACGGTCGTATTTTGCGAATGCATTATTGCACTAATCACGGTACACCCAATGTCATTTTAAGAACCATCATAGGGAATCCTCAGCGTACCAGGCTTTCGTACTTTATATAGCCAACTTTACCAATTTACAATGTAAGGACACAGAAATGGGAAATTGTGTTACGTTGAAATAAATAAATATATTCGTTGTGGTAAACTAAAATGTCTCTTTTCTAGTAGTTTGGAAGTGGCGGAACACTAAATTCAGTTTTTAATGATTTACGATTAAAACCGCTTGAGATTTGTCAAAGATGCCAACCAGTTGAATCTCATCCAGAATGGACTGGAAACTTGGACCGGATGTTCAATTGAGAGTATCCCTTACTCGACCTAAACAAACAAATGTCGCTGGAATCAAGGCATTACGGGACTTGAAGAATTCACACGTCTGTTCCATTTGTTCCAAATCGTTTACTTTAAAGGAATCCTCAAAAAGATATTTAAGAACTCACAGCAAGATCAAACTGTACAAGTGCCCGCAGTGTGACTATTCGTGCGCCTTGAAATGTAATCTATCATTCGAGGGTCCATACTAATGAGAAACCTTATCAGTGCCATTTTTGTGCAAAAGCATTTCCTGTGTCTTCAAATTTGACGGACCATATGAGAATTCAAACAAATGAAAAACCCTACAAGTGTAACGTTTGTGCAAAAATATTTAGTCTATTGTGTAACTTGAAAAGACATAATACACTAATAAAAACAGGAGAGAAGAAATTCAAATGTCAAATTTGCTTAAAATCATTCGGCATGTATTCCCATTTGATTGACCATATGAGAACCCACACGAAAGAGAATCCGTTCAAGTGTCCCTGTGACTGTCAGCCAGGGACAATTGGTTTAGAACGTCTATTCTTGCACAGTTGACATGAGGAGAAAACACTTTTCACTGATGACCGAATGTTCAAAATCCAAAACTTTTGTCGCAAGTCATTAAAAACACGTTCCAGTCCATGGTGACCTGCCTGGACGTGGAAATGTTGAACAAGTAATTTAGTCACGTAATGTTTAGGGTCCAACAGAATTGGTCGCTTCACATCAAGTCCGATAAGTCTTGAGGCGTCAATTCTCCCTTTCAAACGCAAAATGCCATCACCGTCTAGAATGGGAGAGAGGCACTTAAGTCGACTGGAATTTGAAGCGGGTTTATCATTTGTCAGAGCATTAACTTCAGGCGAAAAACTTTCACTTTGAATCTGTCTGATCCAATATTCTTCCGCTCTTTCAATTTCTGGAACTGTCAATTCACTAAAATTGAGTGTCGAACTTGTCTTGTTTGAACGGAATTTTTCTCGACAGCGTTTCGCAAATCTGAAAATCCAGGCCGTAGCACGAATCAGTCGGACCCATCGAGAAAATCGTCTATAGTCAATTAATTTTTTGTCCATGGTAGTCACACAAACAAAAGCTTCACTTTTGAGTTCGGGGTCGTCATCATTCACAGACACTGTAATTTTCAGTTCCTTCGGCCAAAACTCTTTACGGAGACACAAGAATTCTGGACCTTTAATCCAACGTCCGTTGGGGCTGAAGTCAGTAGGATTGTTGTCCCGAGTGGCATCGTCAGCCACATTCAACTTGGTCGGGATTCAATGCCATTGTGAAGGGTAAGTCAACTCCAATATTTCGCCAACACGATGAGCGACAAAGGATTTAAACTTTCTGGCGTCTGACCGAATCCATGACAATACTGTTGACGAGTCAGATCAGAAGTGGATTTCGTCAATTTGAATCTCAAGATTGGTTGTTGCAAAATTAGCCAAGCGACTTCCCATGAGAGCTGATTGCAATTCCAGTCGAGGAATTGTCAATGGTTTCA
>JAQFYE010002556.1:0-17661 GCA_034694305.1 Protaphorura glebata
TTAAAAGTATGTACCCCTAGCCCATGCCCTAACGTTATGCACCCCTAACCCACACTCTTATGACAGGGAGGTTCATACAGTCCTGAAAAAAATATTGGAAACTGATATTTTATTGGGCATAAGCGTAACGTTGCCGTTTTCCCGTAAGGCTAATGTAAAAGTACGCTCCCAGTAGCACCTTCTCACTACTAACGCAATCACAATTTACTGTTTGTTCAATGAATGCCTGACGCACACAATTCTTGATTAGGTAACTTTCCTTCCGGACTCACATTCAAATTGAAATCAGAAGGTGACTAGAAAAAAAATGTGATAATTGACCAAAATTTCCTGCCTCGATTTTCATTTCTGTGAATGTTTATTCTTTGATGGTCACTCATCCATAGCTACATCCAACTGAATCATGCACATGACCTTTATGTCCATTCTGAACGTAATTAATTGTCCGTGATGGTTTTCAGTGGGCGAACAAATTGAATGCAGATGCATACCTGACTGAATTGAAGTGAAACATTCAGTTATTTTCCCACGGGAGTCCGACAATACTCTGAATTTGAACGGAATTTTGGATTGTTAGTTTGCGTACTTGTTGTACCGCTTAATTGATTTCTCTAATTGCACAAACAACCAGAAAATTAGGAAGCGAATATGAGAAATGACAGTGGCAGTAGGAAATACTGATGCGTCAGGTTATTTTGACCTCAGTAGTTTTTGAAACTCAATGTCATGAGTTTATTTTTTCATAATTTAGATTCATAAAACTGAAGGAACCTAACACTGTACACCGATGCGAATGGACCACAGGGTCAGAGAAAGTTATTTATATATTTCAATTATGAATAATGCATGGGATCTTGAGAATGACTCCAGTTGTTGAAACCGTGGACAATTCTGAAGGCACGGATTTCATGGTTAATTTTTATTGAATTTTTCTTTTATCCAATTGTCTAGCTTTCGGACCACTGAATCCGTTTCCTTCTTCAGGACTCGGTCTGTTGTCGAAGGATGACTTATCATCTATTTCTACGAGGGAGAAAGTTCATAACCCTGCTCTGCAAGTTCAGAATTCACCTCACTTTCACGATTGCATTACTGCACTATCACCAAAACACTACACCCAATGTTCTTTAACAATCATTGGGAATTCTCGTTATACCCGACTTTCCTACCCCAGTGGGCACTTCGTTGATTTATGAAGGTGAAAGTGGGAAACATCCCAGCGCTTGCAAGGTAAAGCTCTTGCAATATAGAGGAAGTTGGGCTCCTAAGAATCGAACCCCGGCGTACCAGTCCGCAGATGAAAATCCCTTAGTATTACACTGTCTTTTACACCAAGCAATTTAAGTGGAACATGGCTCAAAATCTCGACGTAACCGTCTTGTAACTTTTGAAGTATATGATGGGTTGTGCTATTGGCAGCAACTACGCGTAATTTTAAACCCATAAAACCGTGTTAGAAAATGCGTATCATTATTGACGAATAATACGGATGGGTTCGTTCAAAACTATAGACGTGAATAATTCATAGTGACAAGTTTGCATTTTACATTTTTCACATTTTCTCGTGAGTGCCTTAGTTAGAACCATAATCAGGCCTGTATGTTCTAAAAAATCGTACTCCGTTTCCTTCGTTTGATGATTTTTGAAATATGAGGTCATACCATCCGTAAAATAATTCTAACAAGACAGGAAACCATTTCTCTGTATACATTATTGCACAAACATATGCAAATGTAATCTGAACCAATCTTATAGCCTCAAACTGCAATGCAGCTGGATTTATATGATTGGAGAGACGTCACCAGCAAACCAATGCTGTTTGGGTCAATTTGTGCGTTTCAGCTAAAATAAATTGTAAAAAGTGGCTCAGTTTAGTCAAATCTGTAATCTCGTAGTATACCCTATGCGAGTAACAAAATGCTGGGCCCAATTGTGGTAAGGTCCTTTAAAAAGTGTTATTTTTCACATTGACATCTCACATCTCCTTCCGTTTGTTCTTGCCAAAAGAGAAGGAGTGAAGAAGTTATCCATTCTGAAATTGTGATGGGAGTCACACGTACGGTTAAAGTTGACGACACACACATACTATGAATGTAAATGAGTTGTGTAAATATGTCTTTTATTTTGGCACCCAGAATTTGTTTAGACGATTTTCAGTAGCCCACAAAGCACTAAATTAGATCAACATTATTCTATGCATCTCGCAAGGCCGACGACGACGATCCCGTATAAGAAATCCCAACAGGGTGACACGGTAATTTGACAGTCTGGCTTTAGACTGTTTACCAGTTGTCAAATATTTTCTTGTATCTGTAGAACTGGTCCTGTTGGTAAGGCTAATTGAATTAATCTTCTAATTAAAATTTTACTGAGATTTTTAATACTCTGGAGATATTTTGACCATGAATTTAGTGATGCCCACAAGGTCATCGCCTCTGGAAATTCGATTTGCATATCCCAGAAAGGGAAAAAAATAATGTAGAGGCCTGTCAAATCTTAATTCTATTAAAATGTGCACATTAATTGACATTAGCCGTACTTTCTTGGTAGACAATGCGTTTCCTTTCAATTTAGTCAAGACTGCTAGGCATTTAAGGGGAAGTGAGACAGTTTTGTCCCAAACACTCAAAATTCCAGAACTATCAGAGGGTGTTTAAATTAATTTTGTACCTCATGGCTATGGTAAACGACAACTGATATGTACATTAATCTGTGTTTTTTTTTACCAGAAAACGTCAACTGTCCTGACCCTCCTGCTCGTTCAATATTCTCGAAAAATTTTATGACTCAAGGTTTATAAACAGGTCTACTATGTCTATTGGGTTAACAATTTGAAAAAATTCATATTACCATGAAAAAATCTACTTCCTTCGATTTTCTCTCTAATATTGGCTGCACAAACATAGTTGCTTTCGCCTTAAGGTGTTTCATACTTGATTTATATTTAGAATCAACATAGCCTTGCACTCTTCTAGTCGAAAATAGTCAACAGTCAACACGTTATGTATTCAAGAACTGACCAAGGATATTAAGGCCTTCGTTCTACTTCAAGACAATTTTTGTAAACTTGTCTTCTAAAAGAGGAAACTTGCCTGCAGGACATACATAGTATAGACATATAATGTTAATGTCAAGGAGAATAGCATCCTGGAACCGGAACCACGTTCAAGAATAGCAAACCCATTAGGAAAAATTAGAAGGACTAAAAGCCCGGTAAAAGACAAGGGCCAGGATGCGTCCAGTGACGTAACTTATATTCCTTACACAAGATGCAAGCCCAATAACGGCGCCCGGACTCAGGAATAATTTCTGCAATGAAAAATTGAAAGAATAGCCAATGACCTTTTGGACACATAAAAAGAAGTTGGCTGTGACAGCATTTTATGACTGAGTGAGTGTAGACAATGACCTCTCGAACAACTTTTGTGGATGTCATACCCCAAAAAGTCAGCTACAGGGGCCAAGTACACTTTGACGTCACGGATTCCTACGACGTAGCAAAATGCATTTGGCCCCTGTATTTCTAGAGGCCAAATGGTTAGACTCTTCGGGACAGAACCTTCACAAGAGTTGTTCAGGAGCTCGTGGCCTCACAAAATAACTCAAATGCAATCCATTCCAACGGCCTACTTTTAAAATACTAAAAAAATGTGATACTTAGAAAGTATCACATATTTTAACTCGCAGTTAATTTAATACGTGAGAAATACATATGAGTGTACACTCAATGGAAATCATGGAATTTAATGTACTCACGTATTTTTGAAATGGATCCTTGTGACTTCAATAATTAATTCTCTGACGCTTTGACTCAGTGTCAAATTGGATGTCTTTGTGATGGAATTCGTAACAACAATGAGATTAGATTTCTCAATAAGACTCAAATTACAAAGTGAAACATTCGGAATAGGACACGGATACTACGTAGTTACGGGACTGGATGCGTCAGCTTGGTAATTCTTTCTTTTTTTCTCATCCTTGCCTTTCCTGGACAACAAATGAATGGTCTGAAGACAATCGGAGTCCTGAAGAGCAAATTGAGTTGGAGTGGTTGGTCTGGATTTCGAGACGACAAATCACCTTCATTTCAAGATCCTTTCTCTCCCTTTTTTTTATATCTTCTTCATCACGTCCGTCACACTCATTCAATCACTGGTGAATGTACCACCGATTACTACGTGTTACATCAACCCCAGTCGGTAAAAAATATCCCAGCTATCTTACCTTTTCAAAAAAGTATCTTCAGAAAATGTACGGTCATTTATAAGTAACATCTTTCTATATGACCTGTTACAGTCGATGTCAAAATAGGTTATTGTTACAGTCATTTAAACCTCCTGCAGTTGGAATTGAGGATGAGCGGACGTAATTTTCTGAATGACGTCAACATATTAAAAAAATATCAGAACTACGACTTCGAACATAGCCATGATGATGATCCTGCTAGAACAGCGTAGTGTAAAGCGTTGCGAGGTTCAATGACAACAATATGAAGCAAAATCCATTTGGTGAGAGACGGAGAATAAAAAAGATGAGAAATGGTTATCCATCTGACATTTCGCGGACAATGATATTATTATTACAAAAAATCCACGGTCCTACACATAAATGGCTCTAAGAGTATGTGAGTGACGTGGGGTCACATTCATTCACCTCCTTACAAGATACTCCTTCTCTAAGACTGACAGATTTTGCGAAGGATTGATCTTCCAATGTTATTTCAAAGGGCGGCTCATAAACAATTACCCTTGGGGATGCAACATAAAATTCTCTATATGGATACCGCATAGACCTTATCGGAAAATGTATGTCGTTGAAATTCGCTGGATTTATGATATGTTGTAGCCCTTAGCATCCTGAACAACTTTTGTGAAGGTCCTACCCCCAAAAGTCCAACCGTTTGGCCGCTAGAAATACACAGGTGGGCAAGATGAAAGCGAGTGAAAGCGAAAGTGAAAGTCACTTTAGGGCATCGCACATGCCCACCTGTGTATTTCTAGCGGCCAAGCGGTCAGACTTTTGGTGGTAGGACCTTCACAAAAGTTGATCAGGATGCCAAGCGCTACAACATATACAAAATACAACGAATTTGAACGGCGTATATTTTCCCATAAGGTGCATGCGGTGTCCTTTTCCTCGGAAACCCTAAGGAGCAGCAGAAAACAAACGGTTATGAACCACCCTGTATTTTTTAACGGTGTGATTGATATTACTTGTTTTCATGTCATAGTCGCAGTCACAGCCCATGGCCAGGGGTAACCCTGAAATTCTGGCAAAATCTGGAATCCTGACACGACATGACATCATGGTAACATTTCAATTAATTGTTCACCAGCACGACATGCATGGTAGGACGGCAATAAAGGCACAGGAGGTTTGGCTTAATGGATCATAAATTAAGCTTTTGTTGTTTTTAATGACTCCCGGAGTTTGGGTTGTCAACAAGATATCATTACATAGAATTTTTCCGGTTTTTTCAGAAGGTGATGATAAACGACGTAAGTCGTAGCTGCCCTTCGGGTGACCTGAATTATTTGCATTACAAATTACAACTACCTTTCGGAAATGTCAAAAACTTAAATGTTCCGGCTAATTTAATTGGCATTTTTCCTACAGTATGGTCATAAATAAGCTGACGACACTACGCTTATGAATTTTTTGCTCCAAGGCGTGACCCGGCGTCATTTCTTTAGAATCGACCGTAAGCCATTGATACTTTGAAAAGTTCATCCCCTGCAGAAGTTTCGACCGAAGATTTAATTTTTCCAGAATCTCAATACTTTAGGTGGAATTAAATGTCAAAATTGTCACTCCAACTAATAATAATGCTAAATTAAATGCGTCTTCCCAAAGGCGGACCTGTGCCTAATGACCCGTCAATTATAATTGAAACTGACAAGTTTTTCAGAAGAATTTGTTTCAAGCTCTTCGGCATCTCCGATTTGAGAAACTTTCAGATGAAAAGTTTTTATTCAGGCGTGCCAAAAATCTTGGGTGACTCGTCAACCAAATACAAAATTAATGTTAGTACAGGTTGGTTCATAGTTCATAGCCCGTGGTTCCTAGCTAATTCTTCGTTCACACCCAGGTAGACACAAAAATGTTGCAAAACACCCTGTACAAAAATTCTCGTACCAAAATCAACTAAGTTTGGAATTTTCTGCACCGTACCGAGGATTCTTCATTATTTTTATTCAAAATACTTCACCCGACACCTTGTAGATTTTGGAATTAGGTTTCTGCGGCTTAGAATGGATTAAATGGTATTATTGACTTTCCTCTCGTACTCGTGAGAAAATCCTACTACAGTATTAGTTTTTAATTAAATAGTAGAAATGTAGGGTGTGGCTAGTTGGATAAAGTCAAACAAGGGCACACTAATATTATGTCGGACGAATAATTTGACGCGTCGTGTTTGTCTATGAAGGGTGAGACGAGACCCTTTAATTAATTACACTTTGGGTTTCTGCCGCGGCTTGTTAGACTAATATTATTCTCCGAACCGTGTTGATTTGATGTGGCTGTGCACACAGACACAGGCACAGCTGACGCTAGAAATAATTAAGATACCTCCGTGTGAAAATTCAAAATAGATTTTAGAGATGGTTCTGGAATAATTTCACCCTGTTAGCATTTTCGGAACCGCAGTGCTAAATTGTGCAAATCTGACGTCAGGTAATCGAATATATACGAAATTTTCTCTCTAATTGCTTAATTTAAATCATTGTTGTTTGTGGAACACTCTTCGGTTCAAATTCGAGCTTTGTCAGCTCTACGAATTCTTCCCTTGTTGGTCTGAACTGATATCAACGAGGTGACTCTTCCCTAGAGAAGTTACTCTAGAGGCCGCATTCACCCAGATAATTACATATAAGTACTCTGAGGACCAACTACCTGGGAATACTCATCCGTACAAGGAATTGTAAAGTGGGCCGACCAGGAATTGAACCCCAGACCTAATGTATTAAGCCCCGGCACTCACTACACTGAGCCAAACCGCCTTCACTGTTGTTAAGCATCGTCCGTATAGACTTTCCTGCTTTTCGTTTGACCCATAGGAGCACATAACCCCCTGACATTTTTTCTCCAGGGCGGGGGTATTGAACCCTGGACATACAGAAATGATAAATCTGTCGAAGCCAGCAGGCTGAGACCGACTACATATTAAAACACTCCACACTTGATATGAGCTTATAAAATACAGTGGCAATTTTTGAAATATAGGACATAGGATGCTATATCGATTTTTTTTATCAAATTGAACGTTCCGTACTTGAAACTGACTGAGTGCATTGAACATGCACCCATTTTCTTAAACCTAACAAATAGAATGTTACTTGAGTTGAGAATATATTTAGTTTGTGCTGCATGGATGGGTGAAATGGTCACATGAGATGAAATTCCCATGTGGAGTGGTCTGGTTAGGCCGAGATTTGGCACTTTCTATTGATTTCCTGCTCTCATTTTGCATGAATGAATCAATTCATTTCAATTCAACACAGAAAAGACACCAAAATAATGTGGACTGCTTGAAGAACAGCGTCGTCTGTGTCAGATACCGTTGATGACTCAACGATTTATCGAAACACCCAAATCATATTATGCATACGGGATGGATCAAAATAATTTAATACAACGGGTGTCCGGATATCCCGGACACGGCAAAAGCGCGGTTTTGTATGGTATCCTGCAGCTAATCTGTAATTCTACGCTTCCTTAGGGTCAAGGCAATTTGTAAACTGGCTAGGTTTGGTCAATGACCAAGTCAGTCAGTTTGCAAAATGACAGAGTCTGGTAAATTACTTGGATTATATGCAAACGGAAAACACCCGTGAAATCTACAAAATATTACGTCGCACGCTGGAAACAAAGGCAGAAAGTCTTATAACAAATTTAATTCGCTAAGAAAGTAATCAATATTTAATCATTTACCACGGAATTTAATCAAGTTACAACGAAATTCAACTTTAAAATGGATTTCGTTGAGTTCCTGACTTAGGAATTTGGTATAATTCCTGTGTGCGTAATTGCACCCACGGAATTTAATTATAATTAAACCATTCGTTCTACACAAATTACAGTAGTTTACAGTTAAATTCAATTTTAATTGTCCCGAATTCCTTTGTAATGTACGGTTTCGAGTGTTGTGTGTTATATCGCGATGTTCAATTTCAATAAAAATTAAAAGGCGTCACTGTATCTTCATAAATGTGAATCTTCATAAATTACGCTTTGCCATGATGAATTAAATTCACAAAACTGCAGAAGGGTGCTCAAGATTATACATAGACAACCCTGTACGCGCACATATGTATCTGAATCTATGGAATGTAACCCAATAAAAATGAATGGTCCGGGGAAATTCCTTAATTCTTCTTAAAAAACTTCCGACAAATAACAAGTAATCCTTGATGACACAATATGCAAGGTCTCATCGCATCGCACAACACCGACACTCGGACACCCCGAAAATGCAGTTGCAAAAATGTATGAACCAGGTGGCCGTGCACTTAAAAGCTAACGGAGTCGTAAAGGCGCCAAAAGCGGATATGTAGAAATTTGTCCGCATAATTCAATTATCACGCTTGAAATAAATGGACTTTAGACTTTGAGTATTATGGTTCGAACCAGAACCAGCATAATTTGACAACTTCGATTCTAAAGTGAGTCCATACTTTCTAAACAAAAGAAGTGAAGTGAATGAAGAAGTGAAGGAATTTGAGTCCCACAGAAAGTGTTTCGATTTCTGTAGCGACCTGAGTTTTGTCCATGCCAGTAATTCTTAGTCATCTCATGACGTCATTCACCCGTTTACGTCATAAATGGTGACACGGGAGAGATGGGTCTCCTTAAGCGTAGTCTCACCACTCACCAGTTTTGAAATAAAACTTTTTAAACTCTTAGTCCGAAACATGAAACCAATTTTAACCATTTCAGTAACAGTCGCCGTCTGGCTTTAGTGTGCAAAGTTCACCCTTTCAGTTTTAAATACTACTGTGCACGGGTGTCCCAAAATATGAGTGGTTCTACCAATATGTTAGACAGGAAGTAGCTTTTACACGTTTGAGACACCCTGTGCATAAAACCTAACTTCAGGTGCAAAGAAAGCAATTTCATTAAAGTTTGATGTGAAGCTTGCAATTTCGAGAACCTTCGAGACGGCTAAGTCCTAAATGATAATGGTAATGGGGCCAAATGAGATCCTTAATCAAGTCTTAGTCCAAATTAACACCTGGCGGGTAAGATTAATGAAATGAGTTCAGTTAATGGCAATGCCATCTAGCAGTCACATAAGCACACACCTATTTTTCAAGCACTCCGTACTCAGCTACATTTCCAGAATTTCAGCAATAATTAAAAGAATTCGTGTCAAAATTTGGAATAATTGTCAAAGTTTACTTTCTTTCATCATAATCCTTCAAACTTAATTTTAAGAAACTCACCTGCGTATGCAAATACGTGACTGAGCTAGATTGCCGAATTTCATCGTCTACCCAAAAAGTGCTGAAGCTCTCATTACAAAATCATTTAAAAGTTTTACTTTACATGATGCTGAAAAAATATTCTCCGAATTTCTTAAGACTCGAACCAAAGTTGATTTTGTTTGCTTTGAAGTGCACGTGTGCTTGACGTTACGTGTTACACAGCAGATTCTTTGCTTTTTGAGAATCGTCTAAGTTTCTAGATCTATACGAATGAATATTTGTTTGACGTAATTGCTAATTTATAATTCTAACTTTTTTCAAGAAGTGCTAATCAAATATTTGCATAGATTCTTTTTAATTTACTGAGTTTTGATTGAAAACGTGTCACACAATCTTCTAGACATAAAGTGACGTAGAGCTGTAAAGATGCATCTGAGGATCGGACAACAGGAACATTGAATTTTTTTGATTTTGAGTACGAAAGTGGGGTAAATTATGGCTTACCCTATTATTTTGTGTATTTCACCATAATTACCGGATTTCGACCTTGAAGTACAACCAAGCACAGCTTGAGCGCCACTTACGAAAAATGACGCATTGATTTTGATTCCCGTTGGTTCTCAACGTAAGATTTATAATCCCTCATCATTCTCATCATTAGGAATTAGGACAAGAAGTTTTGATGAATAATGTTAGTGAGTTTCGGATCATAAACTAATTATAGTACACGCAGACTGACAACACATACCTATTATCGTATTATCCATTCAGACTCAGCTCCATCCCAGCTGTAGCCTATAAAGAGCTCCAAAGAGCGTCGTAATTTACCCTAATTACGTTGCCCAGTTTTAGAACTTGAGAGTTGTTTGTTTGTCTGTTTTTCCAGAGTGAAAGCACTTGAAACGCTCTGATAACTTTTGCAATCTCAAATAATGAACGGAACGTAAAACGTATAACGTACGTATGTGCTCAGAAAATGAATCACCGTAGTACAGCACAGTAGCTTCATTTCAAATAAACTGAAGAATGGATGAAATGATCAGTTAAGATGTTCTTAGAATTAATGTCTTGCATTAAAATTTATGGTTTTGTAGTCTCACAGCCCTACCTCAACTATTATTTAAATCAGAGTGAGTGGTATGACGTTGACAAAGAGGAATCTCAGACAGCGTGTCACACCTCAATAAATTTCTATTTGAGAAGATAGAAGATCAGAAACGTCAGCTGATTCCTTACGGATTTCGCCAGAAGTTTGTACAAAGCTACTTGCTGACCCGATAAACAAGGATACTGAATGTCCCAGCCAACACAACTTGACAACACTTTCTTACCAGGTAAGCACTTAGTTTATGAACAAACAAAATTGAGGTTGTTATTTTAAAATTGGCGACCTATCTATCGTGTAGCACCAAGGCTGACGTCAGGGACTCATTGACGCCATGAATTGGCGTTACTGGTCAAGGCGATTAATTTTCTCGTTTAAGATTGACATACTCGGAATATTCGGCGGTCGAAAAGGGTATAAGCACTTTTTGCCGTGATTTCTTTTGAAATATCGTGTTTTGGTTAAACAAAATAATAATCCGATATTTTATTTGGTTTCTGCAATTTGAGAAGACTTGGTTTCCGGCCATTAAGTGAACCAAGAATTGACGATACTGTTCGTCTTTGAGGTTTTCTGGCGACAGACTTTGGACTTTCACAATTTCACTTGATCATGCACATATTTACACTCAATTTTCATAAAATTAGACTAACGGCGTACGAAATTGTAAAATTTTGACTAAAAACTCAAAAATCAGTAAAATAATTCTGGTGTAAAGCAAATTTCTGTTTTTATTAACAAAATAAACTGTTAAGTACGTGTGTTTTGGATAAAACAAAGCGGGATGAGTGTGTCCGGCATCTAGAAAAAAATTTGACCAAATTAGCCGATAAAGTAGTCATGAATGTGATTGCGGTGATAAACATTTAGTAATAAAGATTGAGATAGAATCAAAGAGTGCATGTCTACTTTTGTTAATTATAACCACTGAGATCGCTTGATTACACCAAATAATGGAACCTTAAATTATCCTTTATTGCAACTTTCTTGAGAAAATCAACAAAAGTTTGTAAGATCATTCCAAGTTTTCTAACATTTTTCCAACTTTGCTACTCAATCTATCTAATCGTCTAGTCTACGGGTGAAATCATACCGGCTGGGTAAACAAATCGGTTGAACTTGAGAAAACCAACCATCAAACGCAATGCATAAACCATTCATGCGTTTATGAAGAAAAAGTTTTCAATGCATTCCATGCACAAATTTCCTATCGAAACTCAATTTTGAAGAGAAAGAAGTTTTCCAAATCACTATTATCATCATTATCTTTGAACTATTCCAAAGAATTCAGCCATTGCGTCGTACCTTATGATTTGTTGTCGTTGACGAATTATCTTTTTACTGAAAAATGGTTTCTTAAACAAAAATGAGAAACCCAAATCACTTGACAACGTCTTCTTACTAGGTAAGCTGATACTGTCTTAAGCACTTTCTACAGGACTCAGATATTCACAAAATTCTCCGTTCGGACAAAATGAGCTTACCTTGTAGGAAAGTTGTCAATTTTTATTGTTTATACCAATCGGACTGTCTCGTCTGATTCACTAAGCACTATCGTGAATTTACGGACAAATTTTCCAGTTCCTCAATTTCATAAATATTTAAAATGATAAGGCTGGGATTTGATAACTCGAACTTTCCCTGTAATTTTCTAAATGCGCGTCTGAAAAATGACCGTAATTTAAATTACAGCGTCTGAAGAATGAATATTTTCAATGGCGTATTTATTGGTTTATTTTTTTAATGGTCCTCTTGTTTACAACAGTTAATTCTGAAAAGATTGACCAAAAAAAAAAAGCCTTTTTATCTATTATTTCTATTTGTAGCTAAATGACGTCGGACTGGACGTCGTACTGATCAGTATTGCAATCACTCCTGAAAACTTGACTTCATACTAATTTTTTTTTCCGTATGTATGTATAGGTAGGTTTTAAGTTTTCTTGAATTGTGCTTTATAAATTTTTCCGATTTAGAAATAATTTCAATTCTTTGTTTTATTCCTATATGCAGTTTTTAACAGGTTAGAATTTTTTTAACACTGAAATAATAAAAGTACCTATAAAGGACTCACCTCAAAAAAGTAGAAACGATTCAGTTCACGTGGAGCCGTTGTGTTGGCGGAGCTGTTGCTGGTGTTAGGATTTGAACCCATGCAATCATCTGTCACATTCCAATAGTCACAAACAAAACTAGCATTGTTTTCTCCAGTCAAATTCGCGTTATTTGCACGAACCGCCATTTTAGCAATAATTGAAATCAAAATCTTGAATGATAGTTTTTGTGAAATATTTTCAAACTTTTTTCCACGAATTTTGTCCAATTAATCTGATTTCACAAATTTATGACATATCGTGAATTTACCGGTTATTGAAGTAATTTGACAATTTATTTTTTAAATAATGTCAGTTCATTTCATTTATTTTTCAGTGCGATATCGTTTGCATGAATAAAGATGAGTATTCAGTATGTATAAGAATTTTCAGAGCGTCAGAGTGATCCACTAACCAAATCCAAACGCGGACTGAGGAACCGGGTGCTCAAACCACGGAATATCTTCGTTCCCGGAGGACGGAGCAGAATTTCAGTGACATTTAGTCTTCGAGTACTTTCTGAAAGAAAAAAGAGAAATTTCGATACTGTTCTTTCGATGTGCCAATACTGGCAACTCACCACTGGCCACCTAGATCGCCAATTTAATTTGACGAAATACGTACGAAGCATAATATTTATCTTTCCTTGAGTCCATTCCATTCCATTCCTGACACCTCGACGCGGCGTCCGTTAATTATCGCATCTCATCATTAAAGGAAAATTTTGCAATTTAATTTCAATTCAAATATTTATTTATTTTACTCTCAAATCTTGACAGGTTGGATTAATTTGCTTCAATTTGGAATTTTACTGACATATGACGTGTGAAATGAGCACACCTGCAATTTGTATTTGTGGTAGAATGACGACTCATGTAAATAATATACAGGGTGGTTCATAAGAAGTTTACCTCACCCTCACCACTTTAGTATACCAGCTGTACCGAAATTAGTATATAATCCACTGAATTAAAAACAACTCGGACTTTTACTGTAGATCTGAGTTGTGCGGAGACACAATTCAAATGTCACACATTCTAAGTCAAATGATGGCTTATCGTCTATTTATACGAGAGAGAATGGACCCAGCCGTGCAATGCAGGTTTGGAATTCCGTTCATTGATGAGTTTGATGCAACAAAAGAGCCACGCGATGGACGTCATCAATCATTATTTCCTAATATTACAAATTGTTAACTAAATGAGAAGTTTCTAGTCATGTGCATCAAAGGACTATTTTAGATTAATGAACGAGGATATCAAGTAAATTATAGGCATATAAAAATAAATAAATTATGGGGTAGGCGAAACATAATGTATGTTCATTTGTGAATTCTCTGCAGTATTGCAATCACTCATTCAGTTTAGTCGTTTAGTTGATTAGAGCTATACATTGTTAAGATTGATTGATAAGATCTTTCTTATTGTAAGGATGACATTTTTATTTCCGTCTTCAAGTGTCATTGTCAGTTTTATATTCAACATACAAAAAGTACACTCGTCAAAGTCATCCATCTTCCATTCACCTGGATTGTTCTGTAATTCTTCGTTTCCATTTTCTTATTTCGAATTCAGAAAGGTTTATCCGTATTCAAATGGAATAATAAAGAATGTGAATGGAAAGGGTTGAATCCATAAGGGAAGGATATCAGCAGCTGTCCAGAATAATGATTCATCATGGGAATAATTTAGGAAATTTTAAAAGTCGGCGCATCGGTGAAAAATTTTGGTGTATATTTCGTCAATATTTTAGTAATTTGTACGTGATCGACTACATTTTCGCCATCGCAATATTTTACAACATTATTAGTACAACATTTGGACTCCTGGTGCTAGATTAATTGTGAGTATCGGAAATGCGAATAGTCCTTTGATAGTTCAATTTAATTAGATTACTCAAACTGAATACAAATCAAAAGGAACGACAGCGAAATAAGTGGTTGATTTATTTATTTTTCTAACAACCTTCAAATGTTTCAGACCCGAAGGTTAAGGTTTCAATCAAAATTTCAGGGATGCATTGAAACTTACTTTAGAATTCAATGGAATCATAATTGACATCATCCGTATACCGTAGATTGTTTGCTATTTGGCTAGGGCAGTTTGCATTAAAATACAATATGATCTATGGAGTCGGTTGGTCGATGCATCTTCGTGTATCTAACTAAATATGTATCACCAAATGCGCTGCACCCCAAGAAATTTACTTATCAAGTCTCCGTATTAGTCCTAACTATCAGTTATTTCAATCGCCTTTACCTTTACCTCCCTGTCTATGCCTCATTGGAGTTTTAATTTCCAATGGAATATTTTATTGGAAGAACCGTCGAAAAAATGCATTAACGTTTAGATTGTGCGGGGACGGACCGACGCGTCGAGTTAGAATTGAACTCGGCTATCCGGGTAAGAAAGGAATAATATTGACCACTGCACTAGACTTCCCCACGAACCGAACTCATATAAAATCTGACTTTCGTCTCATGTGTGAAACTTCCCTTGTTAACTTTAAAAAATGGTTTGATGCGAATCGTGCGGTAGGAGCGTTAGCCCAATCCATCTCAATCCAAGTAAATGGGCCTCGATTTCCTGAAGACGGTTACGCATAAGCCGTGTTGACTTTATCATGATCAGTGAAACCAAATGCGATAGATCTGAATTCTTCGACCGTAAAATATGCGGAAAAAATATAAATCCCTCTAGTTGATAAAAATCTCCAGAACGCACTTACTAAACAAAACAGCCTCAATCATTCTATTCTGTATTTTTCTATCCGTCGTCCCAATTCCTACACATTTATTTGCAGGGACTCCAAAATTTTGAAATTGGGATATGCCAGCTCGTATTCCGTCCAATTGGGAATGTATTCTCCGCCCATTCTGATGATGATTCAGGTACACACGGAGTACACGTAATATCTACAACGTTTATAGGTTCTCTATCTGAAGGTCAATCAACGCTCAAAAGTGTTAGTAATTATTAAAATTGCGTTAAGATAACTTACCTGCACTGTGATCTGACTCAAAATACACATGCGCAGTCGAGTATGCAGGATCTTCGTCTTACATTCCAGTCACATGAAATGATTGTATTAACACACGATACCACATAACATGACCCTGAACTTGAGTGAATTCGACGAATGGACTCAGACTGTGTGAATTAATAAGAAATAGCGACAAATGGGACACAAGAAACAATACACAAGTGCTTTTCACTATTCTGAATTAATTTCCGGTCACAACAAGATCAGACCATGTGAGTCCTACTAAATGCATGTGGCGCATGGCGTTGTTTTAGGATTTGAATCAGGAATGAATCCAATTACAATATAGAACAACACATGTTGCGCAAATTCGCACAAAAGTGGCGAACGAAAGGAGACAATTCGAATGTAGGGATGATTAATTATGCCATTTTCACTGGTGACCTACCCGCATTTATCCTCATCGGCAATGTCGTTGTTCCTGTCCTTTTGTGACCTTGAGAACAAATGAAACTAAATGTGTGGAATTATTCTTCATATATTGTGTGACTGTGCAGGGCGGTTCATAAACAATAACAACTGTACATACATACACTGTACATCTTAATGAACTTAGAAAACTTGCATCTGCTACAAGGTGGTGGTAAAATATTCATGACCCACTCTGTAGTTTCATTACCCACAAAATTTAAAAACGGGTCGCTGCTGTTGAAACTAATTACGACTTTATTTCCTCAGTTGAGTTCTACATTTTCTAATTAAATTTTATTGCGCAACTTCACAGAATTACTCTGTTCAGGATTTACGGTACGATAAATGTAGACCATTCGTTCCCACCGCAAATTAAACCGAAAGTGTAAAATCTCGTAATGATAATGGGGCCAAAATGAGATCATTAATTATGTTGAACTGCCGTGCATTACCGCAGAATTGTAATACATGATGCAGACTGCACTCATATGATGATATTCATGACTACTTGGAAAACTAACACATTCTCTACGAAAAATACAATACGCTACAACATTTGATCATTTCTAACAGACGAATTGAACAAAAAGTCCTCTCTACAAAATTATTATTGTTTGATTTTGAATTAATCAAAAAAGAGCGGAATTACGACAAAGTACGCTAATCTTGCATAATATGAACCTAAAATCCACAGGTACAAAAAAAATTTCACTCGGGTACAATTCAAAAAACTTCAAAGGTTTTTGAGAATCAAAGTCTCTAGAACAACAGAGGTCCTATTATTAGCACTTTTTGTAATTTAAAAATCCCGACAGCGTCATCCTTTGATGTCTATCTCACATTTTTATATCTTAAACGTATAAAATCGATTCTATTTTAGCCTTCTCTTTTTCTATGTCATTTTCGTCAAGATTTCCCGTCAATTCGACACTTGACACACACTTTATGTTATGGATGCATAGCATATCCAATTTAATTTAAACAGCAAGAGACGTCTGCCGTTGCCGTGCAAAATTCTCAGACATATTTTTATTTTCCCCATACACATATTATATTAATAACAAAAATATTTTGAGATACATGGTTAGCACGACTTATAAAGCAAAGAAAAAAAAATCATAGGACGGTACGTATGACGATGAACTTGAAAGTGGAAAGGTTTAAGTGTGAACCACATTACCATACTATATTTAAGCGGGAATGAATGAAAAGAATTTATTTGATATGACCGGAGGCCCATTCAAAGGATTTAAGCGGTAACAAGACGTGGTAACATTGTCTGCCCGAATGATCAAATCCCAAGCCCTGGGAAAGTATCACAGCCTACGTATATATTGAAAATTGGTTCGTTGTAGAATACGATGGTGCGTTTTAGAATGAACCGTATGATATATCACACACGAGGATTAGTCGTTTGTGCGGTGTCTTGAACTTTTGTGAATAAATCAAAACAAAAATGTTTTTCTTTGAGAAGTACATATTCCACGCACACACGCACTCCGTGTTTACGTTATCCCAAGGATAGTACATTCACAGGTTCGGTCCATTCTCGTGGGGCAAACTCCCCCGTGCTATACGTATAGCGCTT
>JAQFYE010002557.1:0-17659 GCA_034694305.1 Protaphorura glebata
TTCTACGGAAGTTCTCGAAAAACTCTGTGATTGTACCTCTTGCCCCTATACATAAACCTATAACTTCAATATGATTTAGTTTAATACTTAGTCAAGACGACAACTTCCATACTAGGTAAGCTCATACTGTCAGTGCCCAGAGCTAGGCCGAAAATATGAAGGATGATTTCGAAAAATTTGAGTGACACAGAAAGTATTTTGATTCTTTTAGCAACTTCTTGGCCGTACCAGTAATGCTTTGACATGATGTGACCGGTCCGCTGGTGCATGGTACATGTGAGAGAGATAGGCCGGGATAAACGTAGTGTCACCAGTTTTGAAATAATGAATACGAATTTGTTGAGGACAGTATTAACTTACCAAGTAATGAAGCGTTGTCAAGTTACGAATTTTGATATACCGAATTAAATTTGGTTTGTTTGGACAGTATGAGACTACCTAATAAGTGACCGTTGTCGATGACATTGATCTTCTAGCTTTGTCATTGTCATATTTTCCAGTACATACAAGGAAGTGCGGGATTTCAAAATTTGAAATTTGGACGGAAAGTGAAAACAGAAGGAAAGTGCGGATGGACAGACTCTGTCTAGGAATAAATTCTTGATTTTTTTGAATTTCGTTCATATTTCAACTAACGGTTTTTGAAAATTACTATTTCGGGAATTGTTTGTTTTGGGTGAGAGTGCCAGATGGCGATGTCCATGTTATTGGCAAGACCAAGTCAAAGTGCAAAAAAAACAAAGACGATTACAAATACTGAAAAAGCTCTTTTGGAAATTAGGAAAGTTGAAATTGCGGTTTTAACGACGATGTTTTCGTTTTCTAACATTTCTGGATTCATGCCTGCAATAGGACACCGTTACGTTGATGTCATTTGTACTTCCATGCCGTGGTATCCGATTTTAAGACGTGAAGGTTTCTGGGAATTTTACTTACGATTACTGTCAAAAGTTACTTTACGAAGAATGTGGTTTGGCTACTTGGTCATGCGTTATACTGTGCTCGGGGCTAACAGATATTTGGGACACTGGTTTGCTCCTGTCATTAATGACCTCCTCAACTTCTTCTGAATTAACTTTCAGCCATATATTGAATGCATCCATCAATCCATTCTTCCTAATTTTAACAGGTACACTATATAACTACCTAATTTTTATATCTCTCTTTTAAAACGTTAACTCAAATCATTGGGATTCCGGCAATTACTTAATTAATTTCAATCGGTTTGCCTTTAATTATTTTTCATTCGAACTCGAACTTCCAGGTTCGTTGGCTAATAGTTTTCTATCTTGTTCATTAGGTGAATCTTTAAGCCTGTTCAAATTCTTCGTTAGCTCCTCGTCCTCAAATTCGGCTGTAACTTAATTGTTCTCAACATTTACTAGAAATTCTCCTTCAAAACGGCTTCACGTCCTGACGTCCTTCAATTCGGCTTCAGCTTTTTATAGTTTCTCAACAAATTTGATTTCAGAGTCGTTCTTGGGATCAAATTGAAGTAAGTTAAACAAAAATATAGATATTTTTTTTCTGAGTTCTTTGTACATAGGCCAAATTGGCCCAATCCGAAGTACCAATTTTTTCTCAGAGGCTTAGGACTTCAGTACAGAGTATACATAAATGGTAATGTGATATGTATATGAATTTCGGACTGCTGTTCATAGAAATTCCAGAATATGCCGGTACTTGGCCGAATAAGAGCTGAATATCGACCAAATCCCTCAAACGGAATTTCTATGGGCATACTTGTTCGAAATTAAAGCCAGGTATTAGCTTAGCTGAATAGGAGCCGAGTAATCGGTATATCCCTAATTTTTCGAAGCAATGAATCAAAACACAACGTTTCGGTGCCTTACAAGATGACGAAGGTATACTGTACGAGCATGGTCAGCTCTTGTCATGACCTCTGTAATATGCGCCTTGACGCGCTGAAGTGTCGCGCTGTGTTAATTTAGAATTAGATAACATCATCACTCTGTCTCTGTCTGCTTTTCCCTGTAAATCCCCTTGATCACATTTTAATCTATTTTTGTTATTCAAGTACTCTCGTTCCACACATACATAGTAATAGTAATTGTGTCATAATTTGTATTTTTATCTACACCCTTGTCCCTCCGTGTCCATGTACTTGAGTGGGATCAATTTATCAGTCTTCAGTTTTGCTTTGACATGTAGTACGTACGTAAACGTAATATTTGCTTAGTAGTTTAGTACTCTTCGTTCATTCCATGCTTTTTTGAATGCTAGTTTCCGTAGTACCTTAACCACCGAAAATCTCCCACAAATCCAATCGGACGAAGATAGGTGATCCATAGAATGTTAAAGGGGTTTGGGTTCGAGAGCACATGGTGCTCCAAAAAAACTCTGGACACTTATCAATTTTTCCACACTCGGTCGATGCATAACATCCCGTCTGGTAGTACCATATTTTGAGCTCCAGTGCGTTTTGTCCAGTTGCCTCTTGAGACTTCAATTTTGTTTCGATACATTTTTGTAAATGTTTTCTTAAAATTTTAGGCTTTCGTTCTCGTTATGAAGTGAAGTGAATCTCTTGCCTAAAACTGTGTAACAACTCAGAAGACGACCTTGCGGTGGAAACATTTTTTCAAAGCGTGATTCAACAGTTCAATTCATCAGTTCCCTATTTTTTTATTAAGTGTTCGTCTTCATATTTAGATCAGTTTGAGACAGTTTAAAAACAGAAAGTGTTTGTTGTACATTGGATTTGTTGTGATTTAAGGACATTGTGAAAGTGTAAACATTGTATTCGTGTGCAATAAGAAAACAATAATAACATTAACCGTGTACATTTCAATGGGATATTTGATCGTGTTAAAAGTTTAAGGTGAAACTCCAGTCCAGTCATCCCGTCTGACAGTCATAGTCATAAAAATGTAAAAATACAGTTAGATGGAAGTTCGAACTACTGTTGATTAATTGGATATAATTTGGATTTTGAAGATTCAAGTGCCGTAAAAATAAGAAAAGCAGATTTGTCCAACGTCCACAATAATGGTAAACTGATTTTATTTAGTTATAAACTCAAGTTAATTTGTTTGTACTAAATTTTCTAAAAGTAGCATAAATCAGAATTACTAGCCCTCGCGATTCCCTTAGATCATTTTTATTTTACATTTTTCAATAAAGAATTGTTTAGAATTATCCAGCTGACACTCAGTCAGTGTGGATGAAATTTTAGAGATATTAATTAAAGAATATTTCGAATGTCGGAAATGCAATAACTCTTCACGCCTCATATAGCCCCTTGTGCAAGTTTTTGATACAACTCGAAACTCGTTTTTTTTTAAATTCTGAGTTAGTATTTAGATTTCGACGAAATTCTAAAAAGTTCGTGAGTAGTCCTTTAACTCGAGTTAATTTGTCACTTGTGATTGATATGCTGCCTTACCTGACTAAAGTTGAACCTGATTAATTTTTGTTATCATTGGACTCGTTCTGAACACGGCTACTGTTCCTGTTCACAGCCACCCACTTGAACTAAACTAGCTCATCCATTCCTAAGTGTTATCAAATCTAATAATTTTGTTATACACCTGTGCTCTGCTGAATATTTAGCCTCATAATCATAATCAACCACTGCCTGCAAATGCTTCTCAAAATATTTGCTCAAATGGCTAAAATATTAATAGTGCTGTGTGTGCGTTTATATGAACTACGTACACATAAATAACCCTATGGTTACTTTGTAATTTGCAATGTTAGTATTTGCGAATACACGTGAAACGTATACAACACGCTCATAATCTGTATCTGTCTATCCCGGTGCAGTTGTACGTAAAATTTTATAGTGTGATGCGTGAGGAATAATTTACTGATTAGTTTACAACTACAGCTTTATGGATATGTAAAATTTGCAAACCAAATAAAAACATTATAAAATTTTTAGCAGAAATTGTTTACATGGTGGTTCATGCGTATTTCCGGTCCATGTGCTCTTATACTTGTGAGTTGTTCGGTGATTAATGACCTTTTTTATGGATTTTATGGAGCCTTAATAGATTTGTCTGAGATTTTGCACAGTTGTTGAAATTATGATCACAGTTTGGTTTCATATCATAATGTGAACTGTGGTGGCAAAGAGATTGTACCGGTACAAAGTACACGTCTCTTATTACCCCTACGAATATGTACTGTTGAGTCGTTTGTTCGGACCCGGTATAGCATGTCCAGGGGTGTGGTGACTTTCGATGACTTTATATTGAGAAATTACATCAAAAATTTGCTCGAACAGATTTTCAGACAAATCACAAATCCCTCTGTGGATTAACATATTGGCCTATGATGAAGCCATATCCTTTTTGCAATACCATCTTTTTGACAGCTCTGACTGAGAAATATTTTGGTAGGATCAGAAGAATCTCAGTTGCCGGATTCTTTGATGTTGATTTTTTTAAAAGTAATTTTGCTTTAGTAGTTTCATGACACTAAATGAGAACTGTGAGTTCTGGGAGGTAGTAAAAATTTGAGTTTGATTTAGAGTGAGACTAAATTCTGACGCTTTGAGTCATTGTCAGATATTAGAATGTTTTATTCCACGTGTCGTCTTCCGGAGGTCAAAGGATTGTCAGTCGAGGACGACACATTGTTTTCTTAGAAAAGCAACATCGGTCATTCCATTCGTACTATAAATGCTTGCTAGACACAACAGACCAGAGACAGCCACTCCACACACCATAGGAATAATAGGATATTCATTTCTCTCTCAGCATTTACCCAGAAGTATCACATAATACTTGAATCAGATACTCGTGAAAACTAATTTCATATTCAATTTATATTTTGTCCATTAGAAATGTGCATTTTCTTGAAAGTATGAGAGTTCATCACTTTGTTCCTAACCACTGTGCCATTTTTTATTTCTACACAGCCAACGTCTTTAACTTTTTATTTGTTAACACTTTTTTCTGAAAATGTTGCTTGCTGTTTCCTGTTGATCGGGATCGGAATTTCTTAAAGAATTAAAGAGTATAAAAGAAGTGATGACCTGCAGGTCCGCATTTATGTATTTTAAATTATGTGTTCTGGAACGTATGTATGTTTCGAACCTCTGTCTGAAATTATATCTTGGGTTTGCAAGTCCATTGCAGCATGTTGGTATGGTTGGCCCATTCTGTCTCCCTGTGCTGGGGTTCGATTCCTCGGACTTGCACTCCCGGTGGTTGCTTTAAAGAGGTTTTTTCCACTGGTTTTTCCTACTACTAGATGTACGTCTCCAGGCCAAATGGAAAGGAACCCAAAAATATGCGATGATGTTTGATTCGGCCTCAGCGGCTATGTCAATTAATGTGGGTGTATTATATCTTGGGTTTGAATATTTTGAAATTTTCGTGATCTGTAACTTGTAGAGTAAGCCATTTGGCGACTCGCGTCCTAAAAATTGATCAGTCCACTAAAACTTTTCTATTACCACCACTGGGATTAAAGAAGAGTGGTCTCAATGAAGAGGTGGTTTATATGTACAAGAGTGTTTTAACGTTACGCGTCTCTCCAGAAAGAGAACCAGAAGTTCGTTGGAATAAATTGATTGTCTTTGTGAGAAGTTTTAATACAACAAACGATATGCAATTTCCCAGTGGTAATTTCCACTTCAGTCTTTATCTGCGTAATATGGAATGTTCTTACGCGTTTGGAATTGCATAAATGCCTTCTGTTGTCTTCCGTGGGGTCGCATTCCGCTTCCTATCTCTTTGTAACAATAAAAATCCAAGCTACGACGTTTTAATGTCAGAATTCAATATTCGACCTTGAGAATAAGAATGTTCGTCTTCATTTCATGCTTTTCAATGCAACACTTGGGTATTTGAGATTAAATTATTTGGGGAATGGCTAATCCAGGCAAGACATGGGTTCATTTATTGTTCACTATGACTTAAATAATGTTATTATAATTGGATGTTTATGTTTCTGACGGATTCCACATTCTCATTCCTAATGGTACGTACTTACGATTAGTTTACCTTTGAAGTGGCCTACGGTCAAATCAAATAAATCTTTTCATTGAATGATACTTAGATTAATATGAGACTATTTGTTTAATCTGTTATTGGTTCAATTCATGCGAAGCGAAACGTATATACATATTTTGGCTAGGATACCGAAAACTATTAGGCATTACATTTTTGCTGCCTTTTTCATCTTTGTCTCAACGTTGAAATTAATAAATTTTCTGGCGAGGTGAGGAGTGAGGACGAAGTCCGTTTACCAAGTAGATATTTTGTTTGTTTAATAATTTCTAGTAATCATATAAAATGTGTACTGTTATTTTCAGATTAGCAATGAAGAAACGCCTACTATCAAGTCTGGCACTTCTTTTGATGACATTCCTAATACATCAAGTTAACACGAAATCTGTCATTCATGCAAAGAATCCTTCTGTTATAACACCACCAACGAAGGGTAAGTTTTATCAATTTAAAATTCAATTTTGTTCTTTGTACTGTATTTTGAATTTTTCTTTTTATATTCCTAGTCGAGAAGAATATTTAAATGACATTTCCGTCTGTTCTCAACAGGTCCTCCAATTCTGAACGAGGTCATAGATAAAACAGTGCTAGCCCAAGCCAGAGACAATGTTGAACTAAAGTGTCCAATTGGAGGTGACCCGCCCATCATTTATGAATGGTACAAAGTAAGCATGATATTTTGAATTATTGATCGTTTTGATTTTAATTTTCGAGGGACATTTTTAACTGCATATAGAATCGTATTATCTGACTCTTACTGGAGTGAAAGTGAAATATTTAGTTAAACAATTAATATGTTTTGGTACGTAAGCTTAAGCCGGGATTATCTCTGAAAACATAACCTGGAGCGATGCGATATAGAGTTTTAACACACAGGCAAGGCAAAGTGGGGTCCAGCTAGCTTGAATTAAAAACTGCCTGTAGTTTCGTAATTAGTAGCAATTTCTAAAATTGGGTTTACCATATTGCAGGGGCCAAATGAGTCTGAGATGATAGATGATTCCTGGGATCGCTTCTATCTTTCACCTAATGATCCTCATCTCAATATTCGATCTGTGACTCAAGAGGACAGTGGGACATACTCATGTATGATGATTTATTTAATATTGATTGCATTGGTTTATTCATTCATTTGCTTCTTTTTAAAAGAATTTTACTTCATTTTTATTTTATCAGGTAAGGCTATCAATGGGTTTGGTCTAATGAGTGCAAGGATTCAACTCTCTGTGACAGGTATTACTTTTATTCAGTTTCTTTTTAGCTTTAAAAGCGGTTGTAAAATCTTTCGCGAAAACTTACCTGTGTGAATGGAGAATGAATGGGAATGATTAGCATCTTCTCATTCCTGAATCATTCAACGAAATCAGCCTGGAGTACCAATGAATTTAGAAAATGGCATACATTTTTTGCATTTGGGTCGGTCCTCTCTTATCTTGGATACCACAATGTGGTATGCAAGGTATTGATACATTGAGAGTTCGTATCTGATAATCAAAAGCCAGGCTTTGTGTCTTTGGTCCGAATGTATGAGGTAGAAAAAATTAACTGGATATTCCTCCGAAGTGTTGCCTCTTAGTTTTTAAAATGATCTCTACCATTCATGATTTCCTATGTGCCGTGATGGGAAAATTACAATGTTGTACAATACAATACTTAACTGAAATATTTTCAAATTATACCTGAATTTGACAATACACAAATCGTAAGTGTGTTGGCTGGAAAAGTTCAACGTCTAATCCTATTTTCAGAAAGGGACAAAGGTTTTCGTTTTCGTTAGGGTTTCTTATCGATAAGGGATTAACTTGGGATTGTGGGATGAAGGGCAAACAGAGATTAGCTTACCTGTGTGAATGTAGAATGAATGGGAATGAATAACATTTCCTGCTATATTGTAGTCTTAGTCTTGACAAGTTTAGAAAAGTATTTCAGTGTATGTCATCTGTCTGCTTCAATGTCAATTGAAATTGAAGTAAATAAAGAACTGATACCAGTATAGTAGTAAAGTGTTAAATGTGTATAGTGTTAAATTGGTAGTCAAACCTCCTTCCTCCGATCATTTTAAAACAGCCACTTTGTTATATTGCGCAGTATCGTAGTATCACTAAACGTTTTATACTGTTTAATAAGATTTGTTAAAATTAATTAGTATTATACTCTTTAAGTAAAAAAAAACCTGTTGTTTTCATCGTAATTTTTTATTTTCTGCGAAAATTTTCATTTCCGTAATTGTGAAAATAGCAACTTGTAACTGCACTTTCCAGATCAAATTTTTACAGTTGAACTTGTCCCAGGCCACAAGAGACTTGTCTGGTCTGAGGTTCTAGGATAGAGTAATACGCGTGGCGTAGAATAGGGAGACATGAGACTCTTCTGTGTCTGTAATTTGGTCGTATGTATCAGGTTGTCGCGAGATCTGGTTAGACAGTTAGACTGTACTTGATTTTTTCACATTATTCGGATTAATTGGTATTTATTTATATGATTTTAAGTATTACTGTCGCTTTACAAATGTGCTTTGTAGATGGGATGTAATCTTGAAAAAGCTAATACAAAAAAATCTTTACCACCTACACTATTATTTGAATTTTCACGATGCATTCATTCAGGAATATCTAGGATTTTTAAAGAAATTATCGATTTCGAAAAATTTTGAACTTTCCGTCAGTTTCTGTTTCACATAGTGAATTGTGGCCGTGGTGGCCTAAAAATGAATGTATGAAAGTAGGCTGAGGCTGACTATGAATATATTTTCTGGTAGATGAATTGGACAGGTGAGAAAGAATAAACTTTGTTTAAACAAGTCCAGGTGCATATTACAGGCCCCTCCCCCTTAAATAGAAATCACTTGAGGTCGACGGTTGTCATGAATCGTGTGATACGAAATGTTGGACATGATGTTATGTCATCAGTGGATTCTTGTCAATCACGTAAATACGAATAAATGAACAAGTCATGCACTGGACTGGACTGGCCTGATTAGATAGGAGTAAAACATACGTATTATTAATATTATTAAATATCCACTTATCGTTAAAAATGTCCTTTGAAATTGTATCTCCTGTCTAGCCTGTTTCCTGATTTTGTTTTAATTGTCGTCTATCTCATGCCTTTTCATGGAACGCATGTTACCAGCCATACCACCCAAGAAGTGCTGGATAAGCTAAATTAAAAAATCATCCTTCAATCCATAGTAAGGTCAATCCATGGATCGAGACATGACGCATCCGTCAAGATTGTCACGTTTGCATAAATTGCGTACAAAATTATTATTATTTATTGTTCTCCATTAATCAAGGATGATGGGAGAGCGAAATTCGGATAAAGTCAGAAAGGATTTTCGTAGAGGGTGTTAACTTATTTTAAGACCTTACCAGAAGGTAAAATAAGTCTACAGGGTGATTCGTAACCTTAACCCCGAATCTTATGAATGAGCTAGAGTCATCAGCCACAGTGAGCTTGGGCTAAATTATTCTAAAGTCCTTTAAATCGCAATCCCCCTCGAAGTAATTTTCTGAACACGCTTTATTTGGCTTCACTGGAATTGAGATTGGAATAATGGTTTATTCGAGATTTCCCGGATAAGGATAAGGATAAGGATGGATGGAGTATGGATTGAATTAGATTTAGTGTTAATTGTTGTTGGTGTTTAATTTCATGTCGTCAAAGTACTCAAGTGTCACTCACGATTTGACGGTTGACGTGACCTCGGTTTTATTTTTACGCAGAACGACGCATGTGGTATGTAATTTAACCCAGGCTAGGGTGTTTCGTTCGTGATCCTAAACTAAAGAGGAAACTTTTGCTTTACCCCAATGGTTGTCACATACATAACACAACATAAAATACTAGGAATCTGGTTACCTTTGCTTTGCGGTATTTTATCTAGTGGGTTTTTCTTGAAAATAAAGTTTTATAGCTTTTTTATATGATCGTTGTGGGAATACTGGACTAGGGAAGGAAACATTTGGAAGAAGGCATGATGAAGGCAATTTATTCCCAGTCCAAGATCCAATCCAATTCCAATCTATGGATGAAGATGAAAGTAATGAGAGAATTGGTAACGGAAATGGTACAGTGGTAATAATACCATTCCATTCGGTATGGGTTGGGGAAGGAGAAGGTCGTAGACAGTCGTAAGAGTGTCAACTCAAACTGTTCTTCCGAAATTTCATGTCTGTACGAACGACTCTTAATTTCTTTCTTCTTTGGTTCTTCTTCAGGTGATGACCCATTCAAGGACAATCTACTCAAGTCGTCCACGAGTAAAAGGAGTAATCAGAATGGAATTACTTCTGCCCCTGAAATCTTGATGGATCAATTGCCAAAGGAAAAAGTTCTTAGAAAGTCTAAAGGAGAAAATTTGCTTCTCAAGTGTGAAGCTAAAGGAAATCCCAGGCCAAACATTACCTGGCTCAAAGTAAGTGTAGAGTTAGAGTAGACAGGTTGATTGGCCGTAAATTATAAGATGTCTGCGTGTTCAAAATTAATTAGGAACAACTGGAGAAAGCCGTTCATTTTTTTCAGTATTATTCCATATCGGTATTGTAATTAAATGCTTGTATTTGTACGAAGTAAACTATAAACTCGATGATAAGAGATAATAATGGATTAATGTCGTTAACAATAATGATTAAAAAGTTTTGTTATTCAATTTTTGTACTCATGGGCATTGTTTTGTTGTTTTTACTTTCTAGGATAATCTAGTCTTAACGGGATCAAGGGATAATATTTCCTCATTAAAGTTAACGAACATGAGTGAAGGCACTAGTGGAACTTACAAGTGCGAGGCCAGTAATATTTTTGGGATTTCCAAGTATGAAGTGCAAGTTGTGGTTACAGGTAAATTGTTATTTCTTTTTTTCTCTGCTTTGAAAGGTTCTTCAGTAATTTCATAATATTATATTCTTTTCGTTTGGGTGTTTGGGTCAGGGAAAACTTTACAAGGGATTAAATTTTACTATCGGTCAATCAACATATTTACTCATGGTATACCCGCAGCACTAACTTTTGGCAGGGTACTTCGAAAATGAACTCTTCTTTTAGTTGAATTTATTAATCTGTAGCGAGTTTGTAAGAAATGAATAATAGAATTACATATGGTCAGATGCCTCATTAAGTAATGCTGGCTAGATTTGCGAAAGTAAGTTACTTCTCAATTTTGTTGAGTTTATTAAAGTTTGACTTTCCAAGGTTAAAATGCCACGTCTCAGTTAAGAGTTACTGGAGGAATTCTTACGATAGTCTACGAGATGGGTTCATAGTCGTACAAATGAATATTTGACCAAAGCAGGACTCGACGAACTCGGACATTGTCAGTCTACTTTCTCTGTATGTGTGATGCACTTTTTGAAAACGATATCGCTGCGTTAGCAGGAGAGAATCCCCCGTGCGATTCGATTCAAAATTTTTCCAAAGCAGGACTCGAAGAACTCTGGCATTGTGAGCCTGCTTTTTCTGTTTGTCGTAATGAAAAAATTATTGCCAACTTTTTGAACAGGGCATCACCGCGTTAGCATGCCCTCTTACGATTCGACCCAAATTTGACATACAGATAGACATCTAGGTGCTTTAAACATTTGTCCAGGAAATAGGTCAAAAGAAAACTTGGGTGACCTCTGGGGTCACCAAAGCGTCCATATAATGTAAGCGTTACATAGGAATGAGAAACCCCTTCACAGGACTATGGCCTGAGCAAAAAGGCTATAGGAAGGATTTCTGATTCCTGTGTAACACTTACATTATTTGGACGATTTGATGATTAACCCAAGAGGTTACCCAAAGGTTTTGTCGACCTAATTCCTTCACAAACTTTGTTTAGAACCTCGATGCGTATCTGTGTGTCAATCATAGGGTCGAGTCGCGTATTCCTATGATGATGCAGCATGATGATCCTTTAGTGCAGATTTAGTCATACAGCTTGGTGTTCTTAAAGTGAAGAGTCTCCTAGTCTCCTTATAGTTTAATAAAACTCAAATCCTGAGCTGTTTTTGAGATGAATTTATGAGGGAATGAGAATGGTATGCTTAATAAGACTTGGCATTGTCTTTTTAGAGTGTAGATTGAGCAGGGGAGAAATTCCTTGGCAGTCGTACTCTCATTCACATTAGACTTTCTCCTGGCAGACATTTGTTTGAATGAAGGCTATGATGTAAATAATAGATAATGAAGAGAGAGAGTGGATTCGGTAGTCAGTCGAGTTCATCTTCCCTTGTCTCTGAGGATATTAGGGGAAGTAATTGAATTGCTCTGACTTTCTACGTCTACTTCCTAGTTCTGTATATGATGTTTTGAATGTACTCTATAAAGCTTAACACTACACACACAGGGTCATGGATTGGGAAAGCAGAGATCTTGAGGTTAAGTCCCACAAATTTGACGCTGTTTCCGGGTGAGAGTGGAAATATTACCTGCGTCGCACGCTTCGAGAGTGAGTCTCACCCTACCTTTGTTTGGGTCAAAAAATTGAGAGAAAAACCGGACCCAGAGTCCAAGAAGATCGTCTACCATGAGGGTAAACCCTATGAGGTAAAGTACCTTAAAAGTATATGTATGGCTATGTTTGGGACAATTCGAGTAACAAAGCAATTCCACAAATACCACGGCCAAAGAAATATTACGTCTGTCAAAATGATGTCAAGCCATTTCTCCCACCCTTTCCACGGGAAATATGGTCAAACCCAGACACCTGACTTAGGCGACCACCTCACTTTTGAAAGGTGGCGACCTGTTTGCTTTGGACAAGTTCGATTGTACTTTGGCCGAGCCCTAATGAATTTTAGGTTTACCTTGCATATATGTCCATATCTTCTACGAGAATTCAATATGACGGATAATAGTAATAGTGGTGACCCGTTGTGGGTGGTACATTGGATAGACTTAAATGTCAAATGCAAAAGTTATGTTATTCATATTTTATTTCGAATGTGAGGAACATTTCGTTCGAATACAGCGGTTTGTCGGTTTGTGATTGCTGAATATTGGACATTCGAGTTTGATAATATTTTTAAAACCACAAAAGATTAACCATCGATATCAATTCACGTATTACAAAACGTTTATTTTAATGAGACACTCTAAAGACTTAAAATAAGACGTTGAATTTCGTTTGCACATGCACTTTCTATTTCAATTAGCAGGAAATGTTAGGACGTTCACACTCATTTTGCCCTTAACATGTAATGTTCCTTAGACGCTAAAAAAGAGAAAAAAGGGATTTCACTTTTCCTTTTTTTGAAACTACCATTGGCATTGGCATCCAAAGGCTGACTGACGTGACGCGAAGCTGTCACTTTTGATGGATGACTATTTTCCCCACTTCTTGAGCAAGGCACAGTCCATTAACGCTCCCTGAGTCCAACTCAAGGAGGAAAAAATTCTGGAAGGAGTCAAAGTCAAAGTTCACTTTCTTTCATTTTCTCCTTGTTTGTTGTGTGTGATTCAGGTGCTGAGTCGACCGGAATGGAATGAAAAAGAAAAGTATGTTTTCACGACGGATTTGATTCTAACAAATGTCTCAAGAGCGGATACTGGGAGCTACCACTGCGTCGTGTATGGGCTCATGGGCTACATTCATAGTGAGGCTCAAGTCTTTGTCCAAAATGGTGAGTAAGCGCCCGTCATTTGATATTCACCTGTAATGCGTATGTGTATTATTCGTAGAGAATTGGTTAGTTTCCAATTTGCCTCCGAGAAGGTACCATAGTAGAGCAAATTACAATGATATTGAGCAGATACCATAAATTGTCTGCCTGAGTGATCGAACCTTTATTTAGCGCTGTGTCAGTAGTTGTTTATACCGGTTGCTGAACAGGACGGTTTGCTTCGAAATATCTGGTTGAAAGTATGTTGTATAAACCCAATGCATCTCTATATCCAGGAAATGCGATAAAGATCTTTATGTCTTTGCGGCTCTCCACTCAACAGCCCATGTTTTTGAGCCCAAGAGAGATCGGTAAATTGGATATGGACTATTAGATGAGAATCTTTGCGGATAATTTTGACTAGGCCATTGATTGTCGAGAGAACTGACCCAAGAAAACATAGGAGCAGACAAATTGGGGAATTGAGCCCAAGGGAATGATGAAAGAAGTAGTTGTAGTTGGGATGGAGGATATAACACTCGATCAAAGGGGGGATTTAATCTAGAAGCGATTTGTTTCTTCGTCTTTTCTTTACTCTTATGCTCTACAAACTTATTCAGATTTATTGTGGACACTTTATTAATTTTATAAAAATTACAATTTTCGAGAATGTATTTTTCTTGTTTACTTCATTTTTGTGTGCTCAGCCCTTCTCTGGGGCGAGACATAATCTCAGTTTACATGAAATTTAAACATTTTGATCCCCTCGTGGGGAAACGACGTTCCATTCCTGAAAGAAAATCTTCCAAACGCTATCTAAAGAAGTCGACCAGAAATACACTGGGGCATGTGCTACGCCGAAGCTCATCGGCAAAGCACATGCTCCCTGTGTATTGTAGCGGTCAACCCCAAATGGTTACACTTTTAGGGCTGGGATCTTCACAAAAGTTGCTCAGGAGGTCAAGGGCTATAACATATCAAAAATACAGCCAAATCTAACAGGATGGACTGGCCCTATGCCATTTCGGTGGTATCCTTTGGAAATAAATCTTGTCTGTTGACTCCTTACTTATGTATTTTCTTTTCCACAGATCCATCTCAAGTTCAAAGCGTCAAACTAAACAAGGAGAAAGAAGTCACTGTTCGTTGGGTAATTTTATGGGCCTCAGCTTTCCTCGTCGTCGCCGTTATGATTGTCACCTGCTTTGTTCGGCTTCATGGATGTCGCACTCAACCGAAAAGAGTTCCCGTCTTAAGAACTCCAGCGCCAAAAAAGTCACCGGGTGAAACGGTCAGCACAACACTCACACATCACAATGACGTTTTTCAAGGTTTGTTGGATGAGAATTTAACAATGACGTCCAGTTCGGGTCAACGGGTAGAGAGAAGTATGCGATGTTCCAGTGGACTCTCTGGACTTCCTGAATCAGACGTCACAGACATCATGCCAAGTACAAAACGAACACGAAGTAGTCGTCATCCTAAACCAAATCTGTATTCTGGTATGCCGCCAGATTCTGATATTGACTCATATCGTTTCTTCCCTCGAGCTCCTGCTCCACCTCATCAACGTAATCTCGGTGGTAATTTACCTCATCCTGGAGCCACAAGGCAGGAGAAAAGACGGTCATCTTCTGGGCATAGGAGTTCCAGATCAAGGTCTCGTAAACATCATGAAGAATTCTCTGATATGGACATGTTCCCATCGTCAGCCTCAGCCTATTGTCAACCAATTCCTACCCAAGAATCTAGGCATTTTTCATGTTCTTCAGCAAGTTTGACCTCATCAAGTCAGGGAGCTGGGGTTCCCCAGTGCTATCCACAACATTATTTCCAACCACCCTCATCTCCAGTCAGCACTCACTCTTATCCGAAGAGGAATTATTCTCAGGGACAAGGAATATCTGTCTGAGAGAGAGAGAGCTGTATTGTGTTACCTGCCTACAGTGCAATTATTTCAATTTATATATGGAATTCTCATGTCACCGTCAAATTCCTGTGCTTTGGTGTCTAACATCTAGTCGTAGTCGTAGCATAATTTCCCTCAAGACTTGACACTCGTGAGTATACTGCCTAAGATAAGACTAAATGTAGAAGAGAGTAGAAACCACATTTCGATGTAAATCCTAATTATTGTTCAGTCAGAAGTCACGGTTCCTCAAATGTAGTTCCTATTCTGATGACGTACAGCGTACAGCATCAAATTGTAATTAAATTAAAATTGAAGTGTGTATTCAGGTCAAATCCAGAATCCAGCGTCTTAAGATTGTACAAAATATAATTTTCGGGCAAAGCTCAGTATAAGTGGAAATGATAAGGAAGATGTAGAAACGAAACAGAATTCTATTCAATTCGAAAGTGTAAATTATTTATTTGATTTCGTTTATGTTTGAATCTCCGTGCTTTTTCCTAGGTTATAATGTACAACCTTAGTACTTCGTCGATTAATTTTTGTATAGATTATGAACTTTGTAGAATTATTATTTTCCTTAAGGATTTGTGGGTATTTTATTTCTTTTATTTTAAAAAGACTGAACAGTACTTGAGTTGTCAATTTCCTTGTTTCTCTTTTGAATCAAGATTTTAAGTTGAGTAATTTTAAGGATTGTGTATCACATTATATTTGTGTACCTACAACTTACCGTACCAGTAGCAAATACTTTATAAATTATTTAAAAACGAAATATGGTGAAAGTTTGTGGTGAAAGTCATTCTCCCCTTTCACGCTTCAATACAATTTTTCATTTTCAAAACGCATTTTCTCATAGATTGTTAAAAATCCGTAGTATAATGTCTTTACTTAATTCATGCTCGTAGTTAGTTACGTTACTTCGTCAATTAGTTGGTGAAACTAATTATGTGTCAAAGTTCCGCATTTGAATAGGCCCGTTTTGTAACAAATAAGTGATGATGCTAACTCTCGTCATTTTCGTACGCGTAACAACCAGTCGTTCATTTATTCAATGTTATTTTATTTTTGAAGTTAATATGACTAATAAAATTACAACGGTTTTGAGAAATCGAATCACAATGAGTTTGACTTCAATTTTTTCAGAAAACAGGTACTCAACGAACTGGGAAGTTAATCCAAGACTGAAGAAGTTGATAAAGTCACATTTGATTTGAATTGAGATATTGAGAATTTAATTACATATGGTATCCACCCTATGCTCTATGCACCTGTAGACAGATATCGATAGACTATTTAAGGCAAATTGGGTCATTGGTAGAAAATTATTTTAAATCCCAAGACTATGTATAACTCTATGTATGCATATAACGAATGAGTGCACTGCACAAATAACTACATGGATTTACGAAATGTAACTTGAGTAATTGTAAGTAAACTTTGTTTAATTAAGAACTAGTTAAATGAAATGCAATCATTATCGCCGAGTAGAAAGGTAGCATATTGAGGGTGGGTATAGTAGTACTGAAAAAGAGGCATATAATACTTGCTCTCGTCTCATTGAGATGAAAAGCTTCCGAGTCTTCTGAAAAGGCTTTGTGTTTCACCAGTTCCTCGTCGTCGTCCAAGCATCAAAATTGGAGGACTGGATTCTGGATGGTGGAAGCTGGAGCTTTGTAAATCCTTGGAGAAAGCGGGTTTTGTTGCTTTTGATGTCCAGAAAGGCATGGGCTTAAGGAGGGGATAGGGGGAGTTCTCCAGGATGACACATTCAATGAAACTCCAATTGAGAACCTTAATGAACACACACGAAGAGCTTTTATCTCCAGTCCATACCTTCCAACTTCCAACGGGACTTCCCGAACATGGAAACCCAAAAAATACTCCAGACTTCCCATTATCAACCCGTCCAGCCAGCATCTTTTAGCTCAGCATTGTCAGCCCTAAAAATAGTCCCAAATGTATTAATATTTTGTACTCGATCGCTCCTTCCTACTTCCGTATGCTTAGGGATCGATCCTTCGGGTGGACAATGCCTGGTCCACCCGACATACCTTTCCCACCACAATCAACGAAAAAGTACATGAGTATTACTGTTTTTTTGTTCATTGTTCATTTTCAATTTCAATTTCAATTTTATTTCAGTGACAACATCCTATTACAGGTCCTTACATTGTTTGTATTAAACA
>JAQFYE010002558.1:0-17657 GCA_034694305.1 Protaphorura glebata
TTCGACCGCTGAATCCGGGAATCGGATTCTATTTCTAGGGACGATAAGCAATTTTCTCCTACTAGTGCTAAAGTTGATAACCAACCATAGACGAGATTTTGCCACTGCCCGTATGTATGAAATTTCTTCCATGAGCAAACTTTCTTGAACCCTCAAATAACTTTTTATGTCGTTCTCGGTACGGACTATAGTGTCCGTTTTAAGGTATAAAATAGTAGAATTTGGATTCATTTATTTTCTTGAATTTGGGGTTTTTTGCTTTACGTATGTTAGAGGGATATGCCCTCCTAACGTTAAGAGATAGGCACATCTCATTACGTGTTCTATGCAGCAGTACTTCCATAATAACTTAATTACCTACTTATGTTAGGGAGATATGCTCTCCTCTTGTTGGAGAGATGCCCTCCTAACGTTAAGAGATAGGCCTATGTCATTACGTGTACTAAGCAGCAGTGTTTCCTTAATAACCTAAACATAGGGAAATTAGCACAAATGCAGTGGGAATAATTAGCCCGACTCCCCGTTTTTAAGAGTTTGTCTGATTTTTTTAAAACTTTGAAAAAAAGGTAATATCAGATCACAAAAACCAAATCCGTTCCAAAATCCATTAATACTTCCAGAAATAAAATTTGTTGGTATGGTTACCTGGTTCGGAATTCTCTGTATTCCTTACTTCCGGAAGTGATGAAATTGTTTACCAGAAGGGTCACGAGGATTTCAGAAATTATCCTTATTTATTATGAATTGTATGAGTTCAAGAACTGGCGGGAGAACATTTGCCTGTTATGCACGTGAAATTCCCGCTTCGCTCGCAATTTTGTATTTCCTTATGACTAGTACTGTGCGCAATGGATTTTACAACCAGGATCTTAGGGTTTTACATATCCTAAGATTTATATTACCAAAGTGAAGTCACTTAGAATGGGCAAAATTAAACTTTTTTCAAGTTTACAGGATTTATAGATACATTCGTTAAACTTTGTAGACTTTATTTTGAACTCCATTTTGTTCCGATTTATAAGGCTTATGAACTTTACAAATATATTATAAGTTTCGTAAAACTTTCTAAGTTGTAGAAACGCAAACTCCCTACTATTTATTATAATAAATTCTCGAGAGCAATCCAACACCTGCTCATAAACTCCTCAGAAGCCTGACCGTTTAAAATTATATGCTGTAGTCACATAATATAAATTATTTTATAACCATTTATTTCGCCGAATGTGAAATATTAGATCAGACCACTCATAACCAGATATGTCCTTTGTCAGTTCGTATCAACCAGGTAATCAAAAATTTACTATTCTTAAAACAACAACATATGTTACAAAATTGTTAAATTGCTTAACGGCTTACGAGTCAGGATTCGAATATATTTTTGGCTAAATGACCAGGTGTGAGAAGACAAATTTACACTCAAATTGGAATTATCATCGCAGCGGGGATTCTCTTCACCTGCATTTGTATCGATCTGAGTTTTGCCAAACCACGTAAGAATTATACAATATTATGTAAGTTGTATTGGTTATGGGAGGAATATTTATTTGTGTATTGTAAGTGGAGCTCATATGTACGAGTTTTCGAATTAATGACTGAGATTTCTTACGAGGAAAATATCGGTGTTGTGAAATTCAATTTCGTTTGAATATTTTCTTTTCGAAAGCGCTTCCGCGTAAATTACTAGAAAAATGTTTTTTATTTCCGACGGGTCTCTAGAGCCCTCCCAGAGGATCTCATATTTTCTGAAAATTAGAAAGCCGAAAACCTTATTGACTTTAACCCAAAAACTGAACTTCCTCAGGATTTCTTTGAAGATTATTAAGTTCTGACATTTGCTAACACTGACAAGGGAAGCTCACGACATGCGGATCGGACCTAGACCCGCCATTCACTTCTTCACACTATTTAGGATCCCTTGACATAAAAACCGTCAAAAGAAGCGTGTACAAATGAAGTACTTTTTTGACCTATCTTCGAAAATTTGATTAAGAAAATCCTGATGTCCCCGCTTTGAAAAAAGCGAAATCGTGTGTTTGAATGAATGCTGTTTCCCGCGTTATTTATTTCCCATCAATGTTGAGAGATGCCCATTAGATCCATTACAGAAGATTTTTAAAAAATTCAAAAAATAAAATTTCGTCAAGATTTTGATTGGATATACCAAAAAGGAACTAAAAATCTTGATGAAAAAATCGTTTTGAATGTATTCATAATCTTCTGTAATTCAAGATTCAAGATTCAAGATTGTTCATTCACATATCAAAGCATAACATTCCTCACAACAATAGGATTAAATCCCAACTTGATTCATCGGTGAGTGTCATACAGTGGCGAAGGAGGTTTTAGTAATAAATTACCAGAGAAATATTTGTTAAAGCTTAGACACTATTCCGAGCACTAACATTTCGTGTCATTAATCCGAACTTGAAATTCCATAAGTCAATAGATCCATTAGTTAAAATCATTAACCATCGTTTCATTCCAATACATAACCAATGTAACCATAAAATAATATCAGACTATTTAACCATAATCATAATAACCTAAACATTCCATTACTATATTTTCCATATGGAGGAAGAAGTACGTATTTTCAATGTCAGACTCAAAGTTCATGACCTTGCATATCTTTGACAGTAGAGTGAACAATTTTTCTACTAATGCATTCGCATGGTAATTAGACTGTCTCGGAACAATTTCCTTTTTCTTTGGTTGGGGCTTAAAAATAGGGACACACATTGCACATGTCCATGATCTGTTTTTAGTAAAATTCCAATATGCTTCGTCTGTCATTAAAAAAGAACAAAACCTTCTATGGAAATGGTTGAAACAATGTTTAAATTGTAGCACTCCATAATTTCTGTCTAGCAATTCCTCCTCATCCTTAGATTCTTTAATGTAAAATGCGTATATTTGTACCTTGTACATTAATCCAATCCAATGGGCATCTCTCAGCATTGACGAGAAATGAAAAACGCATAAAACAGCATCTATTCTAACACACGATTTCACTTTTTTAAAAACGACCTCAGGATTTTTTTTAAATAGAATTTTTGGAGATAGGCAAAAAAAGTATTTAATTTGTACACGCGACTTTTAATTGTTTTCATGTCGGGGGTTCCCAAATGGTACAAAAAAGTGAATGGCGGGTCTAGGTCCAAGCCGCATGTCGTGAGCTTCCCTTGTGAGAGTAAATAAACTTAAGAGTGCACGAGGTGCGCGAGCAGTAGGAAAATATTTCTATGGCGTGAAACTACTTGTCTATATTTGTATGTTCAATTCGTTCAATGGTGTTTAATAAAAAATACAAATTTGTTTCACTTGACCATGAAACTTCAGAAGTACCCCTAACAGTATGAAATAAACCAATCACGATTCTTCATACGTAAGGCATCGCTAGTAATAGGAAGTACTTCAATGCACTGCACTCTCAACGGGTGTGCCTCCAGTAGTAGAAAACCGGCTTTCCCACGGACCTTTATTTGAAGGAAAGACAAGTAACGCTCATATGGGTAACCCCACTGGTGGGACGGACAATAAACACCATTATGGGTATCGCTAGAAGTTGAAGAGTCAAGAAAAGCCAAGAGAAGAGGGTCCCTAGCCGTAGAGAAGAGAAGAAACGCATAAGGTACCCCTAGTAGTAAAAGAAAATCTCATGATCGAATTCTCTGCAAGACATGTAAATCGTGCAACTGGATCTCCGATTTACATGTTGGTCTTAAACTGAATGTCTACTCGCCGTAATTGCTTTATTAATTATACAATCCGAATTGTGAAATAAGCATTTTCTTCAATCTTTAATTGCGCGTCTTATGAGATGTGTGCTATGTCATAATGGGCTGTGACACGTGCACTGCCCTATATGAAAAAACACAACAAGGACGCATTGTTAGAAGGAAGCCCGATAAAGCGATTGGCCCAGTATTTTGCACACAGCTGCAAAATTTAAATTTGCATACAGCACCGCTCCTGATCATTTATTCACGTGATTATGTCACTGACAAGTTCAGAGCGTGTGAACCATAATGTCTATAGTATTATTGCAGTTGCAACTATGAAAGTTGGTATTTAAAATTCGTATTCGTATGTCTAAAAAATAGGTTCTTCTGAATGCTCAAATGGTTCGTACATAAAAAATTCTGAGGACTGGGCGGAAGATGACACCTTTCGAAGAAATGCATTCATAATTAGATGTAATTCATGAGTTCCAACTTTTCACGGATTTATAACTTATTTGAAATACTAATACATTTGTTACGATTTTTTGTGAAGTACGGCGTTGCTGGAGTCGCTGTAACGATGTGTGTTATAATCCGTTCGTACATGCCTGTGTGGACAACAGACTCAACTGTTCTTGCTCAGCAAGCTGCGATAATGAATGCTACAACCCGGAGAGATGGGACTGTGTGGATAATAAATTATGTCCAGTAGGCCAAAATATTTGCCATTTGAATTCAATTCGTTCCGAATGCGTAGCTCGTGACACCTGTATTTGTCCTTCAAAGAATGATTCTGAAGGAAAAACGTTTTGTCGCAAACAGACACCGGAAGAAAATATATGCCAAAACGCTCGTGGACTCTACTGTGGAAAAGTATGCTACAATAATTCCGCAGATATTGACGTTGTATGTGCAGAGGATGGACGAGCTTTGTGCAGGAACGGATCATTATATTGTAACAACGAATGTTATTCTCCCGAAAGCAAAGGAAAATGCCATGAAGGTTTCACCTGGTGTCAAGCCGGGGAAGAATATTGTAATGGCAGGTGTTATGTACCGAAGAGTGGTGCCATTTCCATGTGTGGAAGTAAATGCTATGATCCGAATTACGGAGAAATATGTCTCGATGGTTTGGTTTGCCGTAGCGCTGAGGCTAGATGTGGAAATTCTTGTTACGATCCCAAAAGTGAAGAATGCTTAAAAAACAATTTAGGTGAAATTCCATGCAGACACGGAATGCAGTTATGTGGACGCTTCTGTATGTGCCCACATAATGAGACATGTCTTAACGAAAATTCTATAAGTGGACCGCGAGCGTGTCCAAATACAGAAAAGATATGCGGTGACACATGCTACAATCCGGATACTATTGACGGGAGATGTGTCAACGACGTAATCTGCAAAAAGAATGAAGTCGGTTGTAACGGGCTATGCATTGATACACTGAAAGCAAGCAAGCATGCAGGCTGCTTTAACACGCGAGGCTGGAAAGTATGGTACGTCAATAATATGCGCTTAGAGCAGTTGCCAAAAGGGGGGGCTGTAAGCGACAGTGTTAAATTCGAATGTCTCCTCGAAGAAAATTTTAATGGAGACTGTCAACCTGGAACGAAGTGGAAAGGCAAATTGGCAAGCTCTAATGATGAAGTCGATGAGGGTGAAGATCATGATTGAGCATTCTGATGACGTTTAAAAATCGCCTCATTCAAAGCAAAATCTTCCCAACATATCTGGTTACTATTGAATCGAATTATGTATTGGTAAGATAGACAACTGTGTTTGTAAGAAGTCTACTACTCAACTATTAAACGGTGACAATAATTAAATTTTGATGGGTTCAATTAACTATCGAATTTGTAAACGTATTCTGAATACCCTATCCTAACATGATATTGTCGGATACGTGTCGTAGATAGCGCCGCGTGTTTCACTAATAACGTTAACAGTAGCCCAACAACAAGTTTCGACCTTCCGGTCTCATCAGGCGGGCAAGCATGTGAAGGGAAGCGCACCTACTACACTCGCGCAATAACCGCTATGTCACTCACCTCTAGTCAACCCTTGACTCACCCTTGGAACAACTGATCTGAGCACATGAGGGGTCTTCCACGGAATGGACTTGGAGGAACTGTGGACTATTGTCCACCACACGACCACGACTTCCAGACGCACTCAAATGGTGCCGACTAGACAAAACACACCCACATCTCCAATCCTTCCTCCACACTCATATCTCACCGTGCCCCAAGGACTCAAGGTCTAACCTAACCCTGACAATATGTCTTATCACATCGTAGGTATTATAGCGGAGTAACTGTCTCAAATATTTCTTTTCCCCAAGTATTCAATTCAATTAATTTTTTTCAGATGCAACACCATATACAACAACATATATACATATATAGGCTTACATAAACCAACAAACAAAAACAAGAACGATTTCGTCAACATCACGCAACAATTTATGAGATTTTTTTAATTAAATGGTGCAAATGAATCGGAACTAGCCAGAAGAGGTGGAACAAATTCAGTCTGTAGATCAGTACCTAAACAATATGATATGAAGTTTAGACGCATTTCTAGTGTGCACTTCAGAATTTGATTTGCAGAGTTTCAGGTTGAGACCACGTTTCACAATTTTGTAAAACATACATACGTAATATGGCACAATAATATAATTGTTTTGGGTCGAGCGCGACGTTGCTCATACGCAAGTGTGGAGAGTTGTTTACGCAATTTATGCAAAAAAATGTAATCCGTGTACTCATGATATTGGCACAGGAAATCAAATGGAACCTTCCTAAATCTGACTAGAGCCAGAATTTCTAAAAGCTAAACTCAAAAGAAAACTTTGTTTTTCAAAAAGACGTTCAAATGTTTAAAATAGTAAATTATGAGACGAAAAAACGTAAAACGTCATATTCGTCATATTTCGTGAAATCAATGTTTTGTGTTATAATACTTATGTGCAATTAATTTCTATCCCAAACCACACGGAAATATGCATGGTTATTCATCTGTTAATTTATTCTTTTAAATATCTGGAAAGGTCTCTGGATAAGGTTAGTATTACAGAAATTCTGGGTTTTAAGGACCAATTCGTCTTGCAGTGGCCATCTAACAAAAACACTTAGGCATAATAAGTATGGTCACCATAGCAGCCGCTACGAATTTTTATGGCCGAATCGGTCTTTGACAGGTCCGATGTTTCCGTCCTAAGTCTTTTAAAAAGCACAAGTGGAAGAACCAAAACTGTAAATAAACAGGATATAAGAAATAATGCACTTCAATGTATTAATTGCATCTGGTTTTTAAGCACATATCCTCTACTCGAAGGCAACGTATATTACTGAAGTTTGTATGTACAATATTTGTTCCCAACACGATTAAAAACCGGTTTTGAATATTTTTACCGGTTTAATTATAATCCTTTTCAGGGACAGATACACAAACTAAACTACAGTGGTATGGTCAACGCAATACATAACGGACGGAAGAAAATCATAAGCAAATAAGTCCTACAACACTTGACGATTAAAAAATATAAAAATGTTCACCAGCTTAGTTTCTACTCAGTTGACAATTCAGCTGAAAATGTGTGCTTGACTAGAGTTAAGCCCAGTGCAATGTAGGAAAATAATATGAATTATATTCTTATGACATTTTATTTTCTTTGTACAGGGTGTCTAATATGATTTTTTTGTTAAATTAACAAAATCAGATATTTTTCATTTAAATTAGATTTATATTGATTTTTAGGAGCGATATATTTTATGATTTTTTTTATGTAAATCGTGACTTTTTTTTTTAATTTAAGTCGTGATTCTTTTTTAATCGTGACATTTTTTATTTAAATCGTGATTTCTTTGATTTAAGTCGATAGATTAAAATTATTGATTTAAATAAGATTTGAGTCAATTGATTTAAAAAAATAAAGACATGTACGAATAAAGTGTGTTGAATAATGCAACGCTATGCCGTAGCAAATTAATAAAATTTCGTACATTGAGCTCTATCCAATTCCTTTTTTGATTTAATTCAAAAATGCGTTTTTTAAGAAATGACATAATAACTTTTACGTCGTTTCTTAAAAAATTAATTTTTGATTTAAATCAATGATTTAAAAAGATCCATTGATTTAAATCAGATCTAAGCCAATTGTTTAAATCAATTGAATTAAATCAGGGATACTCTCGTTCATACGAAAATTATCGCACTTGAATGTCAATATTTTATTATTCATTCCGAGGCAGACTAATTTAAAACAGATCAGCTGAAGATTGGGTCGTCTCAGCATTGACATCTATCACATTTGGCGCTAAAATTTAACGAATTCAATATTGGTTGCAGGTGCAACTACAATCTTGAAGTAGATTTCATGCTTATTTTGCTTGAATCAAAGGATTTACTTTTCTACATTCCAAAGCCGATTAATTTTAATTAATAAAATATTTTAATCTGAACTGAGGCTGAATAGAACAATTACTGGCATTGAAGTAAACAATTTTTTTCAATTTAAACTCTAATTGCGCAATATTCCAAAGCCAGTATACAATGCAGTATACAATGCAGTCAGTAAACAATAACCAAATTGAATTCTATTGGGTAGTACACTTAGTACAGTACTCCGACAAAAGGCACGCTTAATTAAATAACGTGATCAGTTAATTAGATAAAGTAGACAATTCAATTTTAAGGCCAATCCTGTTATAAAACTATATGACGAACGTACCAATCTTATTCAAATAATAAACATTTTTATTAATAAACTGTGTATTTTCTTTAGTTGTTAATATTTTGAATCTAAGAAAAGATGGAATACAAAATCGATAAACGTGAGGTAAGTTGCAAAAAATGTATCGCTGAGTATTTTTTACCAAAAGTTGACGAAAATGACGATATTATCTATTTTCTTATTCACGTCGTCGTTCCTCATTCAAGTGACAGAATTTCTAATTGTATCGACGGGTTGCCGATCCTCCAGTAACGCAAATTTTCTAAAAAGGCCTAGGCACCACCCCAGCGTACTGATGAGTCAGTGATCATGAGGATAACTCTATTCTGCAATTTATTTGTTTAGCTTCTTGTAACGTCGCTTATGCCTAGTCAAGCCATGAGATCTTATAAATCGTCTGTCACATACATCGCACTTATACGCCTTCTCTCCACTTTGAATTTTCTTATAAACTTTTCTCACACACATCACACTTGTGTGAAATTTCACTGTGACTACTCATATGCTGAGTCAAATGTGTCTTTGTCATATAAGCTACGTCACACGTACCACAATTATAAGGTCTGTCTCCAGTATGAATTCTAAGATATACACGCATATGAATTTTTGTTATGTGACCTTTGCCACAAACCACACATTTGAAAGGTCTCTCTCCACTGTGAATCATTTTATGTTCCTTCAATCCCTTTCTTGTTTGAAAACACTTGCTGCAAGTTTCACAAGTGAATCATTTCTCTTCCGTGTGAACCCAACAGTTGGGACTACTCAGGTTACGTTTGGAAGGGAACATTTTCCCACAGACTTTACAACTATGAAGCCGGGCGAGAGGAGTATGAATTTTCTTTCGTTCACTGTTAGAATTCACTTTCTGCCTCTTCGGGTGATTTCCTCCAGTGTGAGTTCGCTCATGTAGTGTCAGCCAGTCCTAGCTCATACAAATCTTTCCACAAGTGTCACAATTGATTTTTTTTTCTTATTTTTGAAGTATCTACCCTGGGTTTCTGCTTCCTACTATTGAAATTGTCGATTCGTTGACGTAGGACCCTAGTCGAACATGGTGATGGTGCTCGCTCCTGTAATCCGCGTCACTCTCTCTCCCGCTTTGCATATCAAAATTTGGAATCAGACTCAGGATTTGACACGGACTCCTCAGAGCTCTACATTCTCCTGACGACATCATCTTCCCCGGATTTCAATTCATTGGCAGATGACTGGTCCAGGTCAAGGGGGTCATAAGGTAAGGCAGATCCCTGACCTGAATTCCTACATGGGTGACCCTCACGTGCTCGCTTAATCTTCGAATATACACGAGACAAGTCTCACCGTCCCGGTCCCAATGGAGAATGTCAAAATATAATTCCTGGTATTCATTTTGTTCGGAGTTGATGGCCTGGTGGCTCCTAGGTGTTGGATTAATTTCGGTTACTCTTCCATCAGGGTCAAGGTCACATTCACAGAGTAAAGTCAACTTTCCATGCCGGGCCACTCGTATTTTGAATCCATTCAAATTATAGGGTAGACTGGTCTAATTCTGACCGGTGTGCTAAAAAAGGCCACTTGCTAATTCCCTACTGGCGTGCAGATACACATATCGACCTAAATTAGGCAAATAAGTTCTACTTTCCGCGGCGACAGTCAAAATTCAACCAAATCATTGACGAATATTTTTTTTAAATTCTGAATCTTCAAAATCGGAGTCAAAATTATTGTGGCACCTCGCGGGAATGGAAAAGTGAAGTGCGGGAAGACTCATGGTGCGGATCAAGAAAAATATGTAACTACAATTCCTGAATTTACATTCGCACCAATGCGACTCTGAACTCAAAAATATTTTTCTTCGTCACTAGATTTTCAAATTTTGTCAAAAAAAACTAGACCCATCCGGCAAAATCAAGCCGTGTTCCAAATTTGGCCGGAAGAAAATGTCATAATTTTAGCCGGGCCGCCCATGCCAAACAATGCTTTCCAAAATTTGATGACTCAGTTTGCCCCAATTAAATTATTTATACATCGGGCGCGTGTCCCAAATAAGACCACCACTTGATTGCGTTACGCCTAAATTCGGTTCGGCGTGTGTCCCAAAAATGACCACCATCTCAAACTGACTGTGACAAGTGACTGACAAGTGATGACTCACCACTTGCGGTCAAAATTAGCATACAGAAAAAAAGGGTGGTCAAATTTGGGTCATGTGGTGGTCATTTTTGGGACACGTCTTCGTTTTTGAGGGTTTTTCAACTTGTTTCAGATTGTTGGCCGTTGCTACAGGAAACCGAAATAGAAAAAATCGGAAATATTTTTATTTTGTTAATAAACGGATACCCGTGTATGCAAAGTTCATTCCTTGTCAAATCAACTCTTTCAGAGGTCTGAAGGAGCCATGCCAGAAAAGTGGCCCACTTTTCTGGCATGCCTTTCACTTTTAAGTGGCTTACTTCCTTGAAAAGATCAGCTCAAGTAGGATCCTAAAGAACATATTTCAGGTTCATCTGCGTGTGCTGGAAAATAAGAAATCAGCTATTTTAAGTTTTTCATCCGTAATTTCACAGTTCGCCTGAAAAGTCGTGAAAACGTTAAAATCTCGAAAAACAAACTTCACTACCACATTTGCAAGTGCTTTCTGAAAACATTGAAGAAACACATTGAATAAACACGATACAATTTCTGAGCAAGTCGATTTTTCATGGGCACTTTTCCTGAAAGCACATGAAGATGGTCTTCTGAGGCAAAACCGACTTGCTGAAAAATTGTCGATCCATGGCGTAACATTTTCTGAAAGCACTTAAAAAGTAATGTGAGTGAAATTCGTTTTTTGAGATTTTAAAGCTTTTACGTCTTATCGGGTGGTAGACAATACCTCAGACCTGAGCTGGTCTCTCCAACGAGGTATTCCGGTTGATTGTACCATTGAGATATGCATTGACCAGGAAATGCGCTGCATAGGTAGACCTTCTGAGTGCATGAGCATTCGGTGTCCCAAATGGATACCATTGGTAGATTCGGTGACCAAACAAATTCTCATTGGATCGAGAAGCTGCACTCTCTCACACCCATCGCAACTTTTGCCTTTGCAGCGCGGAGGGTGGGAAAGGATGGCAGTAGTTAGGTACTTGGTTCCAATCTACAACACTACACAGAATGTCTACCTTATACTCCTTCGTCAATGTGAGATATGCAAACTGCAATAGTTTAGTCACCCTGTATAAATGCAATAAGAAAATTAGGTGTCGGATCCAGGTGAGAACCGAACAAAATAGTGTCTTCAAGGCACTAGCAAGTTTTCTAACGGTAAACCGTAAGTCAGACTCGCCACAAAAAATTACGCGAGCATCAATTATCTTTATTCTTGGCAGAAATGGGTCTGTCACGGGTATTTCGTCCGTCTTTACCAGATTACACCAAGCTTAGAATTTGCAACCCACTTTGTGAAACTTAAAAATAATCGACAGAACACAAGTCTCCTAAACATGACGCAAAATTTTATTGGTTTCTGTTCTGGATTTCCCTTGCCCCAAAAAAAAGGAATCACCACTGTTTAAAGCCCACTCACGAGAGAAGTTCTTACCGTGTAACTCAACGATTTGACCAAAACTTTTTTCTGAAAGAAATTTGCCCCAAACCCACATAAATGTCATTAGCTCACGCAACACGAAACTCAGAAAAGTCCAAAGAGATCTTTGTTCTCTAGATTTCAGCATAGAATATCCCACGGAACACTATCTCAAAACTGATCTCAACACCCAAATTCTTGTAAAAAAAATCCAGAAATCCGTTGAAACGTGCATAATAATAAATTAGAAGATGAAAAACCTCAAAACTATGCATATTTGAATGTATTTTCGCCCAAAATATAATATAAATTTAATATTATAAAACGAAGTATTGGTTTTTGAATTCTGAGTTTTGAGCGTTTCGTGAAGTAATGCCATTTTTGAGGGTGTGGGGCAAAGTCCTTTCAGAAATAAAGCTAGGGTTAAATCATTGAGTTGAGCGATAAGGACTTCCCTCGTCAGTTCAAAGCACCCCTTGTGAAAATAGCAACGTTACCAAAAATTCAGATATCAATTTTGTAACGTAACTGGCGCTGAACAGAATTCAGTTTGCCCAATAACGTGTGCTCAATGAATAATATGCAATAGCTAAGAAACCGACTGAACTTAATTGGAATTCACTAAGACAAAGATTGGAATCTGTATTATGTATAAATGTATTAGGTAAATGTATATGGAAAAAAGTTACATAGTTCGTCAAAATTACTACTAAAACATGCTCATTCAGTGTGTAGGAATAGCATTTGAAAACTATTTTTTCGACTGATTGCTCTTTATTAATGTAATTGTTAAGATAATTATTCAGCGTCAATAGTGGTATTGCTAAGAATGAAATTATTATTTCTTGAGCTTATTAAGCTATTTACACTTCGATATTGTAAATTTAGTAAACACGATTATACTGAACTGTATGGGCTATGGAGCATTATGACTTTAATAAAGAATTCTCAGACTCTGACTTTGTTTCCAGGTTGGTCCAGAATCCAGTCACAAAAATTTCTTGCCAGTTTTTTTTTAAAAAATGGCTAGAATGTACAACAATCTACAAGTAAAGATATCCATTTCATGATTTTAATTGGCACTTTTCCCTTAGAAATTTGAAGGCAAAGCAATTTAATACGAAGTATGGAACTGGCGATATAATTCGATTGGAATTAATTTTTAGACAAAATACATGAAAATGTGCAAAGTAATAAGATTCCTTCTCAATTTTTTAATTTATTATCACTAACATTTCAAAGGTTTAAAATTTTGGGGTAAGTTGCAAATAATATCCAAAGTCCTAACCATTTTTGAGCCCGCAACTGCGGCCATTTCACAAATGCTTTGGGCATAATCAGTTTGGCCACCGTAGCAACCGCAACCGCTATTTATTTTTGTTCCAGAGTCCTGTTTTTAACAGGAAGGATAATTTCCTCATTACATTAGTCATTTAAGAGAACCAAAATGATCTAATACATAAAATGAATACCAACTAACATTTCGCACAGTCCTTGTTAGTGCATCAGTTTTTCAACCAACCACATATGCATGGTTATAAACCAGTTTCATATGCCAAGGTATTTCCATTTTTAATTATGCACCCGGAAAACCATGTACAAAAACTACGATCTTACGCTCTACACAATGCAAAATGTCAGAGGAAAACCACAACAAACAAATGATGAAATCCTTGACAGAATTAAAAATAATTAGAAGTAATTACTACTCCGTTGATAATTCACGCTGTGCTGTGCTGACTCTATGAACTTAATTACAGTTAAACCCAGAGCAATGAAGGAGGAAAAGTATAATTTAGGTTGAATAATAACGAATATTATTTTCTACAATGAAAATAATTGGAATAATATGTTCACTGTTAGTCTACCCCTCTGCAATACAATCGCTTGAGGGCAACCTAACCACAGATGGTGTCGTGAAATCAACAATTAATTATTCGGGTCAACTAAATTCTTGCTGTCATCTTAGTCTGGATTCAAACAATACATTGACTTGGTGCGGGAATGCAAAAAATATTACTAATGATACTCCAGGTGATGAATTGATCATCACATTTCCTTCCAGTTTGATCACTGATGGAACGGAAACAATTTTTGGGTAAAATTATTTCCTCTTTTAAGAATAGGACAGTGTAGTACAATAGACAGTTTTAGGATTTAATATTAATTTTTTTTCAGATTACGCTATAAGGAATCGAATTGTGTTGGTGGTAGAAAAAAGTACAAAACACCGTACAATGAAGTTCAGTCCAAGAAACCGGTTTTTCAGATTCAGCCAAATGGTGTGATGAGACTTGGGCGAGGATCCAAAACGCAGTACTACAATCCAATGCAATACTGTGTATATGGGTACTAACATTTATATTATTTCTCACGCCAAAATTTTAATACGGAATCATTTTCTAAATAAAATTGTGTTCCGGTAGAATAAATGACACAAAGCTGGAAGTTCTTACTTGCAAACAAAATTGCTCGTTTCTTCAAACACCATGTATTCAAAAATGTTGCCCTTTGGGTTCATTACTTGATATTTCATTGGGAGATTGTGTTTTGTACCCTCCGAATTCAACTGAATGGAAGCCGACTGTCTTCACAAATATTGAAGACGAACGAACAAAATCCGACTTATCATCAATTCCAGATATTTTACCATGGATTCAATTAAAATCACCTGACGTTTGGATCAATAACTGTAAAAATCAAATGTATCTCTCAAGTTATGAAGCTGAAAACAAACGGACTGGGTAAGATATATAGTTAGTAATTTCAGTTTTGAATAAAAATAGTCATAGTAACTCATGTTTGCAATAATATGTATTCAATAGACTACGTTATCGTGTTGGTCAGGACGGTCGCATACATTATTGGGACACACGATGGCGTACATGGGCAGAAATTATGTCCGACAATTTCTGTCTGGACGGGTCATTCATTCAAAATGCAACCGGTAGCTTGACTCAAGTCCTGATCGGTTGTCCAAGTGAGCCCAGCAAGGTAACTTTCATTGTAGATTAACAAAGAAACCCCGCGACCTGATACTCTCATCTACCCCACCAATGGGGATCCCCTGATGTGAGAAACGTTAAAGGTCGTCTGCACAAATGTAGAACTTTTTTTGGCCTATCAGCGAAAATTTTGGAAAAAATATCCTGAGGTCCCCCTTTTGAGAATCTTAAAATCCTATGTGAAAGCCCATGCTTTTTCCGGCGTTTTTCATTTTGCGTCAATGTTGAAAGGTACCCATCAGAAGCATTAGAGAGAATCTACTCAATAAATGCAGGGGCACATATTCAGATAGTCCACGTTTAGAGCAGCAGTACTCTTATCAAGAATCACTGAAAAACAGTTAATTTTTGTATGACGATCAACGGAAAAACAGAAAGAACAATTTTGTGTCTGTTCACACCTAATCCTCATTTGACAATAATAGCGTCTCTATTCTGCCTGTCAGAACGTGAAATATGTAATAGTCTCCGTCTCCCAAGCCGATGACATTGCTCTTCTTTTAATATGAACTAACGCCTCTGCGCGTCCAGTGTCCCAAACACAAGAGGGGTATGACGGCGAGAAACTGTGTGGTAGGGAATGATTATGGAGAATACAAACTTGCTGGGATACATGGAGATGTATACAAACTGACGGGGATGCATTGAGATATCCAACAAAATAACCGGCGGGGATGCTCGTTGGAGTACAGACAATTAAATTAAGGTGCGCTTATTAATTTCTTCCTGTTAAATTAAATAAATATTGGAGACTGACCAATATTTGATACTATCCAATAGTATCCAATAATTGAATAAATATACGCGAATGGATGGATACGATGCTACGACCTTCGGTTAAAGCCACCTCTGCCAAGTGAGCTACGTCGAGCGCGATTAGTTTCTCAGTGAACGAAGGCAGTCCTGATGAATCAGCCGTGGACGAAAGACTCATGGAATTCGGTGAGATGGGGAAATGAGACTGAGGCACTGGACTGAATTCTCCATTAAACAATTAAATAAATATTGGACAACGATCAACTCCAAGTTCAAACACAACACATTAGCCTTACACATCGTCGAAGAAAAGAAAATACTCCGATGTTGGGATACGATCCCAAGACTTTCAGTTCTCCAAAAGATTCTCCAAAAATTGCATACCTCACTCTTTGTTCAAATCCCTCTGATTAGGCTGTCGAGGAATGAGTGTGTCAAGCTACGTGTCACCCAGTATGTCGTTATGATTAAGAGTATATTCTCTGCGTATCTTTATTATTCTAAATTTATTCTAAAGGAACGCCTGGCAAGTAATTACTTTGGAGTGGTGTACATCACCTCATCCATTTTTTCGATTATGACCTTCGTGGTCTACACGATTCTGTGGGAAAAGCAAAATATTCACGGATGGACGGTAAATGAATGAGAATCATCATTTCACAGTCGTATTATAAAATAAAACATTGTTAAATATATACGTGTAGGTAATGTTCCATGCTGTCTCAATGTCATTGTTCTTCATATTTCTTGGGATAGCACATCTGACGAGAACAATATCAGGTTTGAAGGAATCAATTGGATGTAAAGCAATAGGTAAATATTCATCATTTATCATTAATTATTGCAATAATACAACTGCATTGTATTAGTGCACTGCAAGGGATATTCATGGCTATTCGTTCGAAGGGAAATAATGACAAATATTTCGACATAGTATTTTCTGAGTAAATGCCATGAGTAGCGTTTGAACAATATTTTCTTGCACAACTTTCCATTCTATAGATTTAGAGGTTAAGACCAATCCGGAATTAACATTGGAGTTTAATCTCCAAAATATATTAGTGATTGTTGAGCTCAAGTTGACAAAAGGATCCGTCTACGGACCCAGAACTAACGAGAATTTAGGGCGGCTAATTTTTTTTAAACTAATTACACTTACATAAATTCGGCTGATATGCGATTTGAAATTTGGTTGTCCACAAAACTCTCGTCAATGAGATCATTTCCTTGACCGGAAGGTCAAATTCTGGTGGTACGATTACAATTTGTTCGACCATCTGTAGATGTCCGTTTCGCATCCTACCTCAACTTTCCTCCTCTCCTATCCACTCCACAGTGGAGGATTCTACTTCAGCGTACCACAATTGATACTGTTTTCTTTTCGTGGTTAGTAGTAAGGCTAAAATAATGTGACAAGTGGGACTGTATTGAAGGAGGATTGGAGAGAATCTGGTGCAAGTTAAGAGATGCGGACAGATGGACGAACATATCATACGTCCAAAACTTGACCTTCAGGTCAAGGCCTCGTGACCTCAGCTAACGCGTTGGCAATTGTGACTTGCTCAACCAGATTTCAAATAGCATTTTCCCCAATTAAGGCAGATGCTACAATTTAATAAAATTAGCCCCTCTAAAGTACCCGTCGTAAGACAAACGACCCCGCGGGCTTTATTTTCGTAAATGGGGGAAAAGAAAATTGTTCACCAGCGCACGAAACTATCGTTCAAACCGTACCCGGCAGAAGCAAATAAAGTATATAGGAAAATGTGTATACCTACTTGCGTACGAGCCGCGAAAATCCCTTGTAACATGCCCAGAATGCGGAAATAAATATTTATATTTAATTCAGCTACTCTGGCCCATTTTTTCTTCATTTCTACATTCTCGTG
>JAQFYE010002559.1:0-17654 GCA_034694305.1 Protaphorura glebata
ACGGACGGACGGACGGACTGGGCATCCGCAATAAGTCATTTACTCCGTATATTACGTCGCACGACTTAATAATGAGACCAATTTTCATGTCATAGTCAGAGAGACCAAAGAGTTAATTATTTTGGATCGGGGGTCAACCAAATTTGCTAAAAAATATTATAACCTTGATGTAGGATTTTGGTTGCAAGTTCCAGTTCACCGTTCCGGGAAATATAAAACTTGATGAAAATGCAGCTCTTTAAATCGTTCCGAATTTCGGGTGTATGCCTTTGTCCACATAAGTTATGCTTTTGCACTTGTCGACCGTGTTGCAAAGCACAGAAATTCACTTGACAATAGTCAGTAATTAAAAAATATGTTTACAAATATTTATCAGTGCGAGTTAATAGAAATCAAGAAAACGGTAGCTCACTGCTTACTAATTTTACTTGTTATTAAAATATGAATTATTTTACCACAAGACTGAAAATTTGATTAAACTGTCGACTAAGCATCATTTACCATTTAGCGTCTTGTGTAGTTTCAGTTTTTTATTTCCTACCGATTTAGATACCCACATGTTTAGTTTGAAAATTGGATCACTAAAGGTGTGAATCACGAAGTCGAGTGACGAAGGAATGCAGTACGACTTGTATTTCTAGCTTTCGCTTGAAAATGATTTTAATATAGAGATCAGTGTCCCAACTTCTAGCACCATAACGTTACAAGTTATTCTTGATTGATTGTCTTTGAAATTTTTCTCGACCTGATACATTGTTTCAGGTGGGGTGGTGTTAGAATTTGGTCTAAACCGTTGACCGTTTTGTCCAAAACAGGTAAAACTCTTCAAATCACATTTGAAATGTGCGTGCAAATGCAGACTTTGCTCGCTGCTTGTCATTTCAATCTAAGAAGTCAATCCCTTTTCTTCATCTGTCATTCCCATGAGATCCGGTCATAAAAACCGGCATCTTTGCATGTCTACGTCCACGCGAGACAGCAAATGATTACAACTTGTCACCGCTCCACTAATTGGTCATGGATTGAAACGGTGCGGTAGTAATCCAGTTTGTTGTTAAATAGACGACTAGTATGGTCATGTTAGCTTACCCAAATTATAAGAAGTAGTAAATTTGAAATGTACTTAACGAAATATAAGATGTCATGTCACATGCACAGATGAACATCGGAGTAATTCGTGCACACTCAAAGATTTTCAACCCTGTCAGTCAGTAAATCGTCTCAAGTCAAGTCGCATTGTTCGAATTGGAAAACTAATTTAGAATATAGACTATGCTGCGGCCAAATAAAAAAAAGTCCATTTTGGAAAGTAAGTCATATCTTTAAGTTTAATTATATGAAGGCATTACAGCTTGAAAAGCGATTTCCAATATGTTATCTCGGAACAGCGCCAGAGTAAGGACGATTGGACGATGCAAAGACGATAAAAACACTCAAATGAGCCAATTTTCATTCATATTCCATAGATTTTCAATCCATTTATGTCTCCGGGGTGGTTAGATTTTGCATAGATTTATAGTTTACAGGGCTGAATTTCGCTTAGCCAATCTGATAAATCCTTATATTTAGAAAATAGTAAAATAGATTTTCTAGAACTTCAGAACTTCATGTTAAATTACAAAAATACGAACTTTTCCATTAATAAGCTTGTATAATGATTTCAAATTATCGTGCTCATCAACAATCCTTCTCATGCTCGAGGCATTTATATTTGGAAGTTTTTACGATAAGAAATTCCAAATATTCAATGCACCGTAACCGAAAATTACTTCCCAAATATTGAAAATTCAAACTGTTTGAAGATAATTCTTAATGATTTGATTCTGAAGCTTGGAACCCGACAAAGAGTTAATAACATGCTACAAATAACAATAGGTATATTTTATAGGTTAGTGTCAAGTCTCTGCCGTTTTCGGGAAAACATTGAACATAGGATGATTATTCTTCTTCCGAGAATTTGCAAATACCCAATGCTAAACAGTTTCTACTACTCCAATTAAAAAAATTCATATTGTTGCATTGCTGAATTTTTAATTAACAATTAGTTTTTAAATATTGAACCCTTGGGTTAAAGACCCTCCTTTATATGTTCTGTACTCCCTGTTGCAAAGAGGTTCTTGAAAATACGACGAAAAATATTCTTCTTCTCAAGACGATGGCCAACCTTCCGTAGAGTAGCCATTTGGAGCCTCTAAATTACTGATTTCAAATTTCGACATCCCATATACCTGGTGCTTTTATTCCTACTTTTTAAGGAGATAGTCAAAGTATTTTATTCTTGTCCACTCTGGTTTTACTCGTATTTATTCATGCAGCTCGGCAGCTACAGGCCGAAATTACAGAAATACAACAAATGCAAATGCCCTGTGAGTCTACAATTACATTAATCTGACACTACAAAGGAATTCTCAGTCCAATAACTGTAACTTTTTTATTTTTTATTTCACTATTCATCTAAAATATATTCGAAATGGAGTTGACCCAGGCAATATGAACTACTAAAAAACAAATCCGCATAGTAATAACCCCATTTCAAAAGGAAGGCTAACGTGTAATGAATCTACTCTATTTTAGTTTCGTTATCTGAGTCCGTGCTCACTGCCTTACTGCTTTGGGAAGGTGCAACCAAAATATTGACAAGTTTTCGTCACTTTTTAACATGGTCTTTCCTCATCACTCATTCACGCAAATACTCATTCTTTACCAGAAATAAGTGAATGTTAAACAATGCAGAATACGGTTTAAGTCAATTGATGGAATTTAGGATTCCGGAATTACTGGCACAATGTCAAGCTCAAGGAAACAGAAAATCTTTTTAAATGAATGAATCCATTCATACATTCGTTCATCTGGATGCGACTACTCTTAGGAGTGAACTTCTTTTCTGTATCTTGGTATTTGAGTATAAGTGTGTATAAGACCACTGATTAATGCAGTTGAAACCCACAAACTATTATTCAGCATTTTCCAGTAGCCCAAAGAGCAATATTGTATTGCTGAGTTTCATTCTGGTTCAACAATGACGATGACGAAGCTACTGTACGTATCGGGATGAAAAAGACCTCCTTGGGTGATGAATATGATTATTGACTTGGATACGAAACTGCTCGGGTCGAGTTGAATTGTTTATCGTTACATATCATAAAGTTCGTATCACAACACGGTTCTTACGGACACTGCTGTGGTTAAGGAGCGGAATTTGCAAATCACCTCGAAGCGTTTATTTTGGATTTTGGTGGTTAATTTGTACATTTATTCTTACCGGACAGTTTTGTCCATATCGCTATATCGATTGTGAAAATTTACACTTTATATAAAAACATAGAAAAATAACTTTAAAAATAAAATTCAAAAACTTTTACGTGCTCGATGTAATCATTGAATGAAAAATGGTTTCGATCATATCGGAGTTATAAAAATGTGATCACTAGGAAGTTTAGAGTTATGGTATGGCACTTATGTACATCATTGCCCAGGGTAAGGTAATTATTGGGCAAGACTTTACGTTGTTGTCAATGCAAGAACCCAGATAAAACTGGACGATACAAGATTCAATGGTCACCTAGTTCAGTTTAGAGGAACAAGGTTCACTCAAATGTCTCAGTTGAAATTCTTCAACGGTGTTTAGCGGCAGAGCATGCCGAATATAATTAAGTCAATAAAATATCCAAGCTTTTCAAAATGCATTAAGAAATTATACTTCCATTTACTTAATTTAAAATACGCTCTGGTATTTAAAAGCAATTTTCTAGCTACAATGCGGTCTTGATTGTGTTTTCAGCAGGGATTCTTAAAATGGTATCTGCAAATACATTGGAAATAAATTCATACGAATGAATATGTGGGTGCCATATTAGTGGGATATGCTGAAATTATTTTAGCCTCATTTTAACTTATGTGGCCAAAAATTTAAAAGATTAAGCACGATTGTTATTGATACACTCTAAAGCTGAAGGCTCATTTGTTAATTAGTTGCTCTAAAAGTAAACTACTGTAGTTAGCATTTGAGTTGGGGATATGCTTTGTCGGGAATTAAGACAGCACAGAGCCGTACTTTTTCTTTTGGATTATATAGGCAGTCAAATTAGATAAATCTGACTTACGACATTTTTCCTGAAAGTTCAGATTATGAAATCTCATGAACGATGGATAAAACTATATTTCACCTAGTGCAGAATCCCGAACAAACTTTACAACTTTTCTCGACTCTTTCCACCCAATTTCATTAATTAAAAATCCAGCATTATGCAGGAAACCATTTTTGTTCTCAGTACTTAGGATTTATGAATTCGACAGTAACTTAATATCCTTAAGCGGGACTGGTAAGGCGAATCGGCTTTTACATATTCCAGATTGGAATCGATGCAGAAAATAGTACAAAATCTGAGGCTCAAAGCGGCTTGGCCAAGCAGTAAGCAGCTTTTACGCACTTTTTTTATATTCTTGTAAAACATGATATTTGATTCCCAAAAACAGGAGCACTAAAGTTTATTATTGTTTCTTATTTTGGGATGATCTTAATCAGACTGATAGCGCAAAGCAATTCACTTCAATTCCGTTCAATTGGGACCGTATGCTATTACTAGAATGTTTTTGTACCAATAGCCATACAAAAAGTTTGCCGCCACATTTTTTGACATTTTCCCGACGAGTTTTGTTTACAAAACCAGTACATCACTGGATTAAATTCTCTGCACGATTTATTTAACTTCTCTGGGAACCCAAAGAATTTGCGACGCATTGAAGATATACAACGCCAATTATTTTGTCCAGATTTTATTATATCATTCTAACACTCTATTAGTTTAAAAATTGCATTCAATAGTAAAATTTAGACCTTTCTCCCATGACTTCCTTCTTGGATATGCTATATAAAATTATGATGATATAAAAATTGGATAACCATTGTTTGAGAGAATAATTATTGCTTTTCTCAAATTTAGTAAAAATCTATTCGTTCATATACATTTGGGACACCCTAGTATCAAAATTATTGACCATTAGAATCTGAAAATGTTGACATTCGCGAAATTTTAAAACCCCTTCCCCACTTCAAACTGTGGAATGCAGAAAAGAAATAAGGAAACTGTTGCATTTAGCGATTGTTAAAGATGAAGTGCATATGGTCCATGTCGATGTCTCACGGTTAGGATGACACGAATGAGTGTACATTTTTCATGACCTAAGATAATGATCCTACCATGTGGGAGCAATTACTTTTAAAATATTGGCGCACTCCATGTTTTGACAGAGATCTACACAGACCAGCCACCCTAGCCTTTGTATGTAAATGAACGGGGTAAAACGATTACTCAGAGATTTCAGGGCTTTGGCTTCCAACTTGGAATACCAACATACAATATTCCTTTCCCTGTGGAGTGAAGATAGTTTATATATGTCAGCATGACAGCTTTGGTGACTGGATGAGTACTCGTCATCTATCTATACTTAAAAAATCTTAGGACTCTGCTTCCGAGCATACAATTTTTCGGTAGAATTTATTGAATCATTCTAACAGTGGATAGAGAGATGAAAATAAACACATTGTACCGAATTGTATACCCAGAACATGCATATTTTCGTTCAGGTCGGGTGCCTGAGGCCACTACAAAGTTGAATTTTTGATATTTTTGATTTCACTGGGCCTGCAGAATCCTAGCAAAGGAAATATTTTTTTTAAATTCAGACCGCCTCATAGATAAAAGAGGTCAAAGCAAGTCTATTCGCCATAGCGAGGGTTGTTCGATTCACTCGAAATATCTGTCGGTTTGTTCAATAGGAGTTTTCTGCACTGGAGGTTTTCCTGAACACAATATACAAGGGTTACCGTCACTAGTAAACGTGCATGGTAACCCAATCTAGATGGCAAAGTTAAGTATAGAGAAAGTTTTGAATTGTATACATTTATGTATGAAAAGCGACTTCCTTATTATTAAATCAACACATCGCCCATCTAATCTGTAGATGATTGCGATGCAGATAATTTAATTGTAATAATTGAAACTGGCTTCTCGGGTGCCCTAACTTTTTAAAAATATCATAGCTTTTAAATTCGCTTCATTCTATTTTACGAATGTCTGCGTCTATGACGACAAACTACATTCACGCGTGTTCGTTTTTTAACCAAGTTTTTTAACCAGGCTGGACTTTTGTAATGAAAACTAAAGAACACAGATTTTTTGAAATGTTCTACAGGATGGCGAATGTAGTGACGTTACACACCTGTGCTCTAACGTCATAACCGACGAAATCGTCAGTCACTAAAAATGACCTTATCACGTAAAATTCGTATATTGTTTACAACTGACCAGTCCTTTTTCAAGATTCAGACTACAGACAATCGATCAGACAAAACCCCTTTTTACCTTCTGCCTTCAGATTTTCAGTTGTGTCTCCATCCTTTGAGCTTATTCTATTTTTCCCACGACCTGGTTTATTGCAAGTGCAAAGTCCAACTCCGACACTTTTGCTTTTACTTGACCCTGCAATTCCTGTGACTTTTCGTGATTTCCCATTCACTTTACTTGCAGCTGCGACGAGTGCACAATACGGATCAATTTCAAACAAGTCAGTCGGCCAAGAATGTCGACGTCCGATTTTTGAATACATTGTCAGTCACAAGTCCAATTCCCGAATTCGATTTGTCTATTTTAGTCGTAATCTTTGGCGTGATCGCTTTGGGCGAAATTTTTCCAGTCAAACTATCACATAGACACAGTACCTCTAACTTGTTTTTTGTATTTCACCACTGATTTCGATTTTAGTGTACAGGATGCATGTCCTCCGAATTGTGAAGGGAAATTGTTGAGCATCACTACGGGTCATATTTGAATTGCAGCTGAAATAAAAAATAATTCATTAAGCTAGATTTAGATTAATACAAGAAACCATAAAATATCTTTTTGAATTTGTTTTAAAAATTTTACAAAATTTATAGCTAAAAATCGGAGCCAAACTTAACACATCCACCACTCAGGTTAAACTGAGACAGTTAAAAAAAGTGAGATGTACATTCTATAGGAGTATCTACTCTGGAATTTGAGAGCTAATGGCTATTACTTCATCGATAGTACACAAGGGAATTTAAAAATTTCTAAAGTCCTGTTCATTACATCCGATATTTTTTTAACGAGCCCCAAGAGATTGATATAATCAATACATCCTTCTGTGTAGGTTACATCATAAATAACTCTGCGACTCACTAATTCCAGCTGCAATGTTGTTAATGCCTGCGTCATTAGATTGAAATACTCAACACTGCGTTTGTCGATTAGCAAGTATAATATTGGTAAAAATACATTACACTAATTTTCTGACATATGTATATTTTAGCCTCCACAGTAATCACCATAATGTGAAATACAATTTCATAGAAATCAATGCGGAGAGAGTTAGTAACTATGTTAATGATGTACTTTCAACAAATAAATTAAAGTTATTTTACGGAACAAAAGTGCTACCCTGATTTGAAAAATGTAATTTCTCAGGGTTCGGCAAGTCCAACATAAATTTAACATTGACACATTTCACACACATTTGGCAGATTTACTGTCAAGATCTCGCGGGTGAAAGGGAACTAGAATTACAGAATAGACTGGAATAAAATTCTCTGCCTACGCTACGCTAGGTTAATTCCCCTGCAACTCGAGACCACCCGTACCAGACAGCCAAGATTTTGTCGCCTGACCTTGCGGTCATCTTGGAAAGTTCAACTCTATTTTTTTTCAAACATAAATGGTGCAATGTTGTAAAACATTTTTCTCACCGTGCACGCTCTTTAATGTAAAAGCCCAACTGCAAACCATGAAAATGAAATGTGGCGGTGTCTTTCTTTTGTTTTTACTCTTTCATGTGCTCACTAAATGTTTCGGTGTTCAGAAGAGTCTAATGACAAACTCGTGGCGTCGTGGCATTGCTAAATGGTGAAAATCTTCTGCTCTAGTTTGTCTTACCAAAAAATTCCATAAAAATTTGGCTCCGACTTATGTTATGGTTGTACTGCTCTTCAATACAAATTCTTTGAATGAATATATAGAACCGACAAAAGTTGTGTGGTCTGTGCGTATGGTGGGAGGCTACATTTCAAAACATAAGCAATGCGTACACATTTTTTACAAATTTGCACACACCCGGAAAGAGGAAACTCGACAAAAACATATTGTAGTCAATTATTTTTAAAAAAATCATCGGATTAACAAATTCGCACGTCAAAAAGAATCTCGCCTTATCATTTCACACAGACTGCGTTCTGTGTAGCGTCTTTAGCATGTTAAATATAATTTCATGTAAGTTTTGAAAAATGACAGTCGTTTTTCACACGAAAATAAATGTACGTAGTACTTGGTGGCTCATATTTTCATACAGGCATTCACATCTGAACTGCAGGAATCATGGAGAGGATGATTATATGTATGTGAGATTATTCCAGAGAATTGCACTTTTTGCAATTTGAGTAGACCAGCATTAATTATAGTGACATTTTGTGTCCACAAAAATATTTCGCTGGAGAGTCTGTTATACTTTTCCCACGCATTGAATAAAGCCCACTTATTTCGAACACTTCCTCAGATAGTGGAATAAGTTGGCTATTTAAATGACAAATTCGCTCATGCCGAGTGACCTAAAGTACCCTCATTACGATTATATTATACACGTAATGTTTCCTAACTTGGAACAATATCAAAACGATCTGGTGCATTCTGAAATGATTATGTATCTTTCATGACCCCAGATAAAGATAATGGTCGTCCATGTGGAAGCAATTACTTCTGATATATCGGAAAACTGTTTCTTAGTACAGAGTTGTCCAAAAGAAAATCGTCAATTCAAAACACATTCGACGAGTTATTTTTTGTCTACACAGTTCTTTGAGTCATTCTCTCTCAAATTTTAGTCCTTACTTCTTGACTGCCGAAAACAGATTTTAAAACTAAAATAATTCCCAGATATATAAATTTGTACAAAAAGAGATATGGGATTTGGACCACCCTGTACTTGAGGATAACCGGACTTGTATTGTATTCCATATTTTATCGTCTTTGTGAGTATGGTTTACAACCATGAAAACATACAACTATTCAACAACTCAGATTCTAGTAAGTTTGACTAACAATTCGCCATGAGCCAAGACTCTGGTTCTGGTCCACACTTTGTTTGGCTTTAACAAAATTAAATCGGTGTGGTCGCTGTGAGTAGCAATATCTGTAGCACAGATGTTCGGTTGATTTTATGTAGTCGTAGGTATGGAAATAAACCAGTTAAAGCTGCTTGGGGTGCAACTTGAAGTTGAATTTCTACAACGTCAAAACTTTCTTCTACAAGGGAGCAGTCTGAGCTGGAACACACAAGCTGGAACACATCACTAATTGAGATTGGTTACATAATCAGGCAATCGCGTTAATTTTGCGTTTACAATTAATTATTAATTATTAGAGTGCCAAATCTGCTCTGAATGAAATAAAGTCTGGAGTAATAAGTTCCTTCCAGGAGCTGTTAATGTTGGCTCCACTATAGATAATTTATTACTCTGCTCATATAATATATATTGAGTAGTTTTCAAGGAGTACATTTTTCGTGAGCATAGTCCAGATCATTGAACAATGTGAAGGGTTTGATTCCTCGAAGCGACAATGGTGATAATATTCCTCCGTTGAAGTTTCCTCCTACTACTGGGGTAGCATCACTGGGACAAATGAAAAGTAAGCCAATCTAAAATATGCGGCGATGGCGATGTATGACAGTGCTTTACACAGGATGTCAATTTGTGTGTGCATTTAAACCTGATTACTGTTTAGTTGGAAGCCCCCATTCGCGTACAAGTATATTGCACTTGAAAATGTTCCCTCATAAGAACTTCCAAGTTCAGAATGAACAGAATGAATGAAAAAAATGCAACTAATGTAGAACTGCGAGTTCGGCTAATTGGAAATTCACGAGCCACCGTTCAGTGGGCGAGTAAATTAATAAAAACTGAAAAAGTAACATTTCGCTAGTGTGAATATTTTTTAATTTGATTCTGTTCCTATTAACTCAACCACTGGAAACTCATACTTGAAGTTCTCTTGGCTTAACCCTTTAAGCAATACAGGATTCGAGGGCAGAATTTACAGACAAATTAACACCTGGCAACATTAATTAAAATGTGGATAGATAAATAATAGCTTTTTTTATTTCGTCAAACTTTTCAACATTAACTGTTGTAATCAAATCAATTTACATTGTTCGAAATGAATTAAACGACTGGATTCTGAATTCAGAAGACGTGATCAAGTTATGGTGTTTTTGTTGTAACCTGTAATTCTATCTTTCATCTAAAATTATATCAATCACACTTATTTTATCTCTTACCTTCATAAATATGACGGTTGATCTTTTAGTAAAAACTTCGCCTTAGCATGATTTCCATTTCCATTTACAAAAGTTTCCAGCATACTTTAACCTTGCAGTGTCGACTCATCATCACTTCATACAACCAGACAAACAATTTAAAAACAAGGCATGACGTGTCACTTCACTCTCAAAGATCTTCAGAATAGCACAAATCGGGATTCCATCCAATAGAAAAGAAATTAGATCAGCTTTAACTATTTTTTACAAAGGTTTTTCATATCTCAACACGTAACGCTACATTCCCGGTAGAATAAACAACTGTGTACTAAATGATGCTAATTTAAAAATGCGACCGTCTGTTCATTGATTGTAATAAACCTCAGACACACTTTTGTTGGAACAGGGGCGACATGCTTTGTTTTATTCTTACAACGGTAACTCACTGCACAGGGTCGTTCTTCATGAAGCACTCATCGTCTCTTCATTACAATATGACTTAAAAATACACCTGAAATTAACATCCGACAAAACCGGACTTCCTGCGTCTCGGCACATTGAATTTCATTTCCAGTTATTCAAATGTCTTTAGTCTTGTCTGCAATCATACCAAAAACTAGCTTTCGACCTTTCGGAATATTTTTGGGGTAAAATGAAATAAAAGCAAATTGAAAGTTGGACTCGGTCTTCGTGCCTGACAAGTCAATTCTGTCAATCGTCCTGGCCTGGATGCATTTTCCTTGGTACTACTGTTGATCCTTTCGGGTTGGGTGCTCATCCAAGACTGTCGACAGAATTTCTGTCGGAGGGAAAGAGTTAGCACTTTGGACCGGCCGGCTCAGCAGATCACTTGTGTACAATGTACATGTATGCATTTAAAGCTTTCATCTTCTTTAGTGGTTGTGAATACAACATAATCACAAAATCCATTCAATCCCAGAATACATTTTTAGTATCTTGGTGCAGTCAAACTGGCTTCAATAATGTTTTGAAACTCATAAATGGACCGTTTAGTTTTTTATTACATGAAGCAGGTGCAAAATGGATTCAGATGGCGTTATAAATTTCCACTTAATTTACGACAAATATAATATGAAAAATGCAAGAAACAACCATGAATATATAGAAGTTACTAAGACTGATGTGACAAATTTGTCCTTAGCGATCAATTCAGCCGAGAAAAAGCTGGACCTTAGATTGCAGAAATATACGCTGATTGGATAATTATTAATCGTAAGTCAACTAGCAGGCGAGTTCAGACACAGCAAACCTCTGTTTTATTGTTTTCAATCTATATAATTTTTATTTTGTTGGAATGACCGACAATTCATTAATTTTCATGCATTACTCCTGAGTTGAGAAAATCTCCGAGAAGTTCAAAAATTATAATCTATAATAATTCACAGTAATCAAACCTGCAAATTCGTTATTGATTTATTTCACAATTAAAAATTAAACTAAATTATATTATATATATATATATGTATAAAAATATAAAACTGCTGGACATGAACTTTATACTGGAATACTCTCCCTGGCATCAATTCTTATGGATGAAGACTGGCCCATAGATTTCCAAGTATGGGTTTTTCGGAAACTCTCTTTTAATTATCGTCATAGCTGTTCGAAATTTGTATATCGCATACCATTGGAAGCGTGTTTAATGAGCAAGCATTTATAAACTCAACTTAGGTTGAACTTGAGTGAAAAAATTACAGTTTAGCCGTTCATGCATTCATACATCACGGTAATACATAAAAATAGTAATACATAAAAATAGTAATACATAAAGTCATTTCCATTGGGAACGGAAAAAATCGCACATTATTTTTTCATCGATCTCGATCGCTAAAGAACAAGGGAGTCTCGGTCTATAGCAGTTATCAAGTGAACGGTTATCGGGTGAATGGTCACAGGAGGTAAAATTCAATTTTGGGTTAATATTCAGAATCTGGTTAACTATAAGCAAACCTCAGTAATTAATATTTTTGGGTATTGCTCGAAAGCTTCTGACACGAGGAAAATCATTTTGAAAACCGTGAATACAAATGTTACTTAGAATTATTAGTTCATGGAATTCAGAATGAAACTTGTGTAGTTTGCCACGTCATATCTTTGTTCGTGTTTCTGGCATGGTAAAATCTGCAATGAGGAAGGATGAGGGATTAAGATGTTAGTTCATACTTCTCTAAAAGCAATCTCAAGTTGTAATAATGGATGAGAGTCAATCCGAGCTTATTCATCATGTCGTGTAATGATAAGAAGTATTATTACCTTAGGGTATCGTACGATGCACTTCTGTGTTAATCTAAACAAGCAAAGAAAGAAAAAAGCTCATGTGCTATGCATTCATTCCTTACAAGGTATCAGTTGACAATTAAATAATCAGGTATGGAAAACCCATAATGTAAGGTGGCTTATGAGTCGTTAACACCAACCAAGAATTCCACGCATCCATGGTCAAACAGTTCTTTCCTTTTTTACTCAATATTTCTCTCATGTCGATAATTTTCCGACAAGTTGTTTTCCACTTGATAATATATAGTCTGGTCGCCTTTATGGAAATTAAAAAGTAGGTCTGTCGGCGCTTACGTAACAAATTATATAAATTCTAGCACAATTTCTAGAATATTCAGTGACAGTTTTTTTAACCCGCCGCATCGTCAATACTTGAAGGTAATTTTGTAAAGAGAAATTATTTCAACATTTCGGCTGTTTTTGTTCCTCAACTGTCCAATTGAACAAATCGCAGAATTCAAACAACTCAATCTCACAATTTGGAGATACACAATGCCTACTAAATAGAGTTCTCCCAGAATTATAACACAAGTTAGAAAATTATCTGAAAACAGAAATTAATTAAAGGTAACAGTAAATCCAGTCTCGCGTTGTTGCTTATGTGAAAAGATAGGGGGTAATAGGGATATTAGAGTCTTATAACTCTAATATCCCTAAGCAATAAGATTCTACTGCATAATCAAGCGATTGGAATTAAGCAATAACGAATTCTTTAGCAATACAAAGGATGAAACCAAATTCCTCACAGATTCTTGTATTATTTTAATTACCCACAGGGCAAAATCCGAGGAAGTTGGTTTAATAAATAGATTTTCTACTCATGCCAGCTGTCTGTCAACGGAAATAATAGCAAACATTTGGCTTTTATATTGTTTAACAATGTAAAGTGTACGCTCACTTGTTTCATTCCTTAAAAGGCAATACTGGACAATTAAAATTAACGGTTAACATATCAACCCTGACACATTTATGAGGTATGTTGTAGCAATTAATACTCTTGTTATCCTGTACGCTCATTTCTCTGTGCTTCCTACCTACATTTCAATTATAACTTTGTATGTTAGGATTCAACAACATCGTATTTCAATGCTGTAAAATTCTTCTTATTTTAAAAAAACGAATAGAAAGAATTTTTACATTGCAAACAAAAATTATTTTGGAGTAGATTACACTCTGCTACATAATTTCCTTTAATTAGTCTGAAATTCGGGGACGGTTTTCAAAAGCTTCAAAACTGCAGACAACGGACCAAATACTATTTCAGAAATCGTGGAGGTACAATTCTTTGAAATGGCCTGGTGGTCGGAAGTACACACGGGCATGGGTTTATTGCACAATAACTGATAAAGTGGAATTATATGTAGGTTTTGCTGATGAAAACAAAAATACGATTTTAAATTGGAAACAAATCTGATTAGGGTGTTTAATATTTTCTCAAAGTTTCGGACCATAATAATATCCTATGAAACGCACGTTACGAAGACAATATTCACAAGAAAGAAAGTCCTTTGCAATTTAGAACTTATTTTTGCCAACATTTTTAATGTGGCCACGAGTTCCTTCCAAGTTTCAGCCTACGAATTGAGTTAAATAAATAAATACATACATTAGCGATAGATTGATGGAAGGTAATGTAAATATGTAGATCGAATTTGGAACTCTAAACAGAACGATGTTGGGCATAGGAACTATGTTTGGTTCATAAATGGATTTGAATAAATAATTTAATAAGTGGAGACGGTTAGTTGAAAAATTGCTATTTTTCAAACAATACCAATAAAATTAACTATCTCATTTCTCAGTACCTCCACTCGTGAGTGAAGCATTGAGACTCTCAGTTCGTCGGACATCTATACGGAATAAAAATTCGGTCTGTTTGTAGAAAGTTAAGACTTAAATTGAGATATTTTCTCTGTTATAATAAAAATTATGTTTTCACCAATAAGTTTTAAACTACTTATGCTGTCTTGTTACTTTGTGTCCTACACACTCATATTTCCGTTCGTGGTTGACCCAAGCACAGGCAGACTATCAATTAGGAAGAACATATTTTTAGTCGCGCTCTCACAAATATCAATTTTGCCAATCATAATGGAAATTTTTATTATGTTTTCTCGTTTTATTTGGTTATACTACACAAAAGACAACTATCTGATAATTATGCTTCACTTGGTGTTCGTCATTGCTCTGCTGGTCCCAGTTATGCTTCATGTGAATATTCATTCTGGAGTGTATGAATTTTTGACAGTTGTGAATCACTATATTCAGTTCACTCACCAGTTCCGGGGTAGGTTTGATATTAATATTATTATCGGACAGACCAAATATTATCTTATTTGAATCCGTTCCATTTACAGACGAGTTCGGAAGGCAACTATTATTTAATCGAAAAGGCCGCTGTGATGTTATGATGAAATCTGTAACTGGGATTGCCATTGTTCACCCAGTAGTCACCGGAATATTCATAATCCTGTTCTTTCTTCTTGAACCCGGCCGAATCGATTATGTAACATTTATGGTGCCATCTGTTTTTAATGAGTACAAAATGAGATTGGCATGCTTAATTTGCATAGCTGTTGTGCTGATGATGTACCACGCCTGGATTATGCTCGTTTGCTGCTTTTTCACCTGTTTAACCTATGTGGATATTGCTCTTATTGCTCTCCAGGAAATCAAGTAATGGGTCCGATCCAATAGGCAAACAGTGAAACCTGTGCTCGAGTAGCAATTGGGTCATTCAGCCGGCCGTTCGGAACGGGTTTCATTGTAACACAATTTCAGAACCAATTGCCAGTTTTTAATCGGTGTATTTTTACTGTGACAGACCCATCAAGACAAGTAAGTTGACCTACAACCGACTCCGCCGTCCTGGGTCAATATTTCACACATACAGATGTCTCCAACTTTTAATGTTTGAAATGGACGAGAAGTCTCGTCACATCATGATACCAACTTTGAAATTGGCGTTCACTGCGCTAAATGTGACATGCAACGTTGTTTTAACACAACATTTTGACGAACTCGGCAGCATCGGCATACCAATCTTTTTGTTTACATCAATTGGAATATCTGTCTATCAGTTCATTTTCTATTTTTTTCTGGCGAACATTTTCGAGTCTAGCAGCGGGTTTACCAAAACATGGAAACGGAATTTGGGAATGGTACCAAAGCACAATCGAAGACTATTTAAGATGTACTTAAGATCCTGCAGACCATTAAGATATAATATAGGTTTCTACGGATTCTACAGTAAGGTTTCGAGTATTCGAATGGTGGCTAAAATTGCTCTCTATACAGTCAAATTTCTATTGACGACTAATAATCATTAAGAAAAGAAGTCAGATTAGGCTGTAATCTCTTTAAATTTCGGTCTCCGAAGCAAAATACCTTTACTTTTTGTGTCACAAATAACCCCGTGTTCTAACAGCCATTAAATTCTTTATTTGTTTTAAAATTAAAACTACGAAGTTTTGGGTGATCCATGAACAAACATTTACTCTTTGAGTGAAATGATTTCCTGAACATGTTTTTGGCCATACAACAGCGAACTGAACTCTCTCACTCCGCAAGCAAACGTGTAACTACACAGAACAAACCAATTTCAGTTTGACAATCCAGAACAATAGACGACTTGAGTGTTTGTGTAACACTTACAATTGTGTAATCCTAATAAATTTTCATCAGATTGAATTTTAAGAACTACGTACATTATTGTCCAATTGATCAAGTACTTAAGTTTTTGAAAGACTTCCGAGTGAAAGTCTAAACAAATTGATATCTTCGAGAACCGGAGATCCTATAAATATAATATTCGTTTTCTTTTATTTCTTGGACGCGGTAGGTCATGACCATCTCAGGAAAAGAAATCTGAAGCGAGAAGCCGGATCCATGTATGCCGGAAGTAATACAACTTGTACCGCTGTATTGTGATAATTTTCCTTAGTAACTGTAATAGGGTATCGAATAGTCAATCAATTTGCTGATTCTATAGCAAAAAATAATTAACCAGACATTAACAGCGCGGCTATAACCAGTAGGCATTGTCTAAACGTTTTGGAACAATATTGTCGAGTATTCCTGGTATTGAAAATTTTCCTATTGTATGTAAGTTGCAAGTACTATACAAAGCAAAAAGTGGGAACATAATTTTTTTGGAATTTCTTTATCGGGTAATTTCATATTGGATTAATTAATCTGTTTGAAAATTCTTTCTGGATTTAAATTTCTCAGTTTGTGAGGTGACAGAAGATTTAATTCATTCGAATACTGAAAGCGTCGGCATCATCAGCAGTTCACATATTTAAAAGTTCAATCGATCTAGCATTTATTTCATAACACACGAGTTGCAAGCCGAATAACTATTGAACTAAATTTTATATTCTTGAGAATATTCAAATAGTTTCCTTTGAATGGTTAGTTCCACTGATCGTGTAATCGGGAAGTTATGGTATAGATTTTTACAAGGAGTCTGGACAAATCAATCAAATCGATCCAATCAGGTGATGTTATGATGAGGAATAAACAAAAAAGTGCACAAAAAAAAATCAAAACCCGCAATGTCTATAGGATCAAAGGCTGTCTTACGTGAAATAGCATTGGGAGGAAATCCTAGGTTTTCCTCCCAGAGTTTGTTTTTCTTGCTTATTCATCACTACGAAATCTCCTTATTGATTTATTTTATCTATCTGTCCAGACTCCTTGGATTTTTATATTTTTCAGGCATACTAAGCATACAAATGTTCCTCAGACCAAAAAGAGGGAAACCCGAACTTTCCAGAAAATGAAGTAATCTTTGCCCATGTCTTGTCTTACGGCGAATACTACTAACACACTATACACACACTCTTGGTTACTTGGTTAAGTTCTTTTACTCAGGTCAAGACTTTCAGAAAACTGTTGTCAACATTCGGACCTTTTTGCCAGCCAGAGTCAGAGTCAGAGTCAGAGAATTCGTTATTAAAGTCATAATGCTCCATAGCCCATACAGTTCAGTAATATAACCAAATTGATTTCCAATGGGTGTTACAATA